>JABMBV010022639.1:0-16302 GCA_018906735.1 Mesochorus sp. PSUC_FEM 10030011
CGTTCTTTTATATATGTAAATAAAAAAATAAAAATATGTCACGATATTTTTTCTCCCAATAGCCACGCCATTACTGTCTACGAAAATCCTTAAAATCGTCTTTCGATTTTTATTTGCTTAAATTTTCGAAAAAAAAAAAAATAACTCTTTAAAGATTATTCTAATTTTTATTTAAATGATAACTTAAACATCAGGAAAGAAGTTGAAATATTATTTTTAATTAGAATGTCATATATGCATTTCGGTACTGGTACTGTGATCTCTGCTGTCGAGTTTTCAGTATTTACCACTGACCCTGTTGATTCTGGTGCTATTAAAGTCAGCGAGTGACGTGGCCACAGTTCATATGGATTCTCGTCGTTCACAAAGGTTGTACGTATAACATTTCAAACTACAAACTAGCCCGTTTGCAATTCGCAATTCGGAGCTATTGTACACGCTATATCATGTTATTTCCAGTAAACTGTCTCACTTTCTCGCTCTCTCGCTCTTATTTTCCATAGCACGAACTCATTAGTTTTCAAACAAAATACACCCCCGAAAGCATAGAATGCATTTTCATGCAAGTTATATAGATAAAATCGTACGATACACAGTTCATATACAAGTCTAATTTATTTAATATTCAAGTATATCAAGAGACGCGGCAGTGTCTCGACGCCAATATAATAAAATTACTCGGCATACAATGTATAATAGTGGCGCATGTCTGACAACTATAACAGCGTCGATCACTATTATATTATACAAAACTGTTATTGTAATAACAATAATAGCAGTTGTAATAATGAACGATATATCTGTGAGCGTAAAAATGATAAAATCTTCATTATACCAGTGTTAATTTAAGACTGAATGTCCGAATAATTTTTAATAACTCGCCGTAAATAATTTCTTACCGATATTTCAACTATACCTTCATTAAATATGATGACAATTTTTCACACGTTATATAGTCTTTATTATGTGTAAAGTAATTTAAAAGACAAAACATTTGAAATGATAAAAATAAATAGTTGTAAATATTATCTAGTCACTATAAGATGGGATAATCTTCGATCTACGAGTTGAAAATTATCAATAAAAAGGTTAAAGTAATTTTTTGTAAACCAGTTAAAAGTGTTAAATTTATCAATATAGGAAAGAAACGAAGCTACATACAATTACCGCAATTTTTTCCTTCTCATTTTTACGGTACACCTGCAGATTGCGTTATTAAAAACGTAAGGTTTTATGTGGCCTGTCTATTCGCAAGATAATAGCAACCAGCAGAAGCACCGCACTAAATGCATCCATCAGGTATGAAATAACAGAGAAGGCGCGCGAAGGCAAAAGGCGTTGCCCAAGTTCCGTCTCTCGTTCTCTCTATACATCTCGGTATTAGACAGGCGGTTTCTATACTATAACCGGTGTTCACCACTAGTATTCTAAAGGCCTATAGCAAAGGAGAGTTCACATATACACACACGTAATAGAGGAAGTGAAGTTTATGTGCCAACTTCTTACACCAGCAGCAGTAGCAGCAGCAACAGCAGCGTGCAACTCTGTACAGTGCCTTAGTATGCATTACATATATATATATATATATACACATATATCTGTAAATATCCCTCGTGGGAAACTCCGCGGCGCTCTAGTTATTGCGGCAATTTAACGTTTCAAAGGAACGACGTGCTTGTGGAACTTATCGACGCGAGCAATTGAGAAATCGTTTGATTATACTCTACACGTTACGAGAAAATTTTTCAGTATCTCCTATACATATGTGTACATACATATATGTTCTTGCAAAAGATTATATTTATGAAATTTTCATAAAATACCATCGAATTTTTGGAAATTTCGTTTCATGCTCTCAGTGATAAACTCCAACATACATATCAATCCCTTTTTGGTTTTTATGACTCTTCTTCTCACTACATTTTTCTCTTTCCTATATTCCCATGAGTCCAACCTCCCTTTCCACATGCGTCCACACAAGTCTTATATATCTCACACACCCCTATCCGCGCCCGCAAGGGCATACAAGAAAATTGCGGAAAACCCCTGTCGCGATACGACCAACAGCCGAGTGTATACCCATCACTATCAATCTCATTTTTTTTATGTCACCAAAATGTCTTGGGGATCGGAAAAACTTTATTTAGCAGAAAAAATCATCTCCGTGTACGAACGAAAAGCCTTCATATATAGGTTTTAACGCATCATTTTTTTTCACCAAGTGTACTTTTTTTAGAAATTAATTTTTTTTTGTTTTCTCGTGAACGAAAGTTTTGAGAACGAAAATTGTGTGATAAATAATTGTTGAAATCAATTGCAAAATTTGTTGCAATTTTTTATTGAAACATTTACTCCTATAGCTTGAATATCCTTTTTAAAAATATACGAGATTTAGTCGAATTATAATTAATATCAAATTTATCGAAATCCTGTCACATTCTAATTTTATTGCTTTTTATAGAAACGAATTACGCAGAACTCATTTTTTATATTTATTATAATTTTCATGCTGCATTCAATTCAAAACAATGAAAAACAAATAAAAAAATCCAGTTGCTGAATAGAATAAATTTTCTTTGATAACAGAAGAATTATAATATAATTTTTTAGCAAAATTACCTAAACGCCAATAAACGAGAAATAAATGATTTGGACAATATTTTGTGCATAATATTACAATTTTTCTCATTAACAATTTAAAGTCATAATTCACAATAATACACAAAACGAAATGTTTTCCTTCTGATTATTTTTATGTTCATATTCCTTTCGGTATTTTAAATAAATTTGTAAATTTTCAAACTCTTTTTATAATTCCCTTTAATTTTTATAAATATGAAAAGTTTTCTCTGCAAGAAACTTTTAAATGAAGAAATTGCTTTCTTCATAAAAATTTGTAACTAATGGAAAAGAAATTAGGAATACTCCGCTTAAATTTTTTTTTACGTTTGATCCAGTTTAAAATTTTATTCGTTCCCTCATACAAATTCAAATTTCATTTGCCGGTTGGTTGTGCATACGCACATACACACACGCACGAATAAATATATATATGTACATGCAGAACCTAACCACAGCTACATCATACAACACGATTTGGGCTTGCGGTCACGCGCATTATGCAATCGAGCAAATAATTTTCCATTCAGTTGGCACAGGCATAAACGCGTTTCGTATTTTTTTTTTTCACCGAATACCTTTATACTGGTTATAATCTCATTTAATGACCGAACCATAGCGCAGCGAGAATAATATCGCTGTTCGTTCCACAAGCTTGTCTATAACAGTATATGTATTAAATTATTAGCGATTGTCCCAAGGCAATCAATATACAATTCAATATTTATATTTAAATATTTATTATGCATACACACGCAACATATACAATTTAGAATAATAGTTTAACTGCTTTTGACAATTATACATTGTCAACGAATAATTACTGAACATGTTCGCGGTGGTGTATTTAGATTAACGCACTTACTTAACTTCAGGGTATGCCTCTTGTCTCACAGTTTCCTCCTCGGATCTCTTGGCGCATTTTCAACAGGCTGGAGGATAGGTAACAGCCAAGCTTTTCAATTTCCATCTCCTTTCTACGCTTCCTTAATTAAATTCTTGCGGAAAGATTCTACATCCTTCGTGTTGACTTGCTTCGGGTTCAAGTGATAATTTCAATGACAAACCATAGATGTTATGGATATAATATCAACACGCGATTCTTGACTATCATATTGAGACAAAAATTAATTATAATTTTTCTGTTTTACAAATATTTGACACCACTTTTGCAAGGCTAGATCAAAAACTTAAATTAAAAAAAAAGCCATACACTCATAAATAACGGGAGCAATTATATAAAACGTCCATATTGAAAAAAAATAAATAAATATATTTCGTCATAGGGTCATTTTACAAAGTGAAAAATACTAGAGGGGGGAAGGCGAGGGAGGATTCAACGGAATTATTTGACTGAGTGGTGAACATGGGATGAACCATTTTTGAATCATGTCGAACGTTGACTAACATGTATAGAGACATCTTTCGTGTGTAAAGCAAAAAAGTTTCGATGAAAATTGATTTCCACAAGATGACGTCTTGTAGAAATGAACATATATGTGCAGCAAGGGTTAGCGATATATTCCCAATTTTTGGAGCAGCGTGTGGAATGAAGACGTTTCATTATTTATTATCTGAAAAAAAACGGCGATCGATCTAGCTTTTTTTACTCCCCCGATATAATTAGAACGACGTTGAATTCCATAATAAAACTGTTATTTTTAAGAAAAGTTCAAGCTATGAATACGCAAGCTTTTTTTATGGAAAAAGAAAACGAGTTAATGGAATACATGATAGAATAATTATATGAAATTTGTGATGACAACGGTTATCACCTCAACACATTTAAAAATATATATTATTGTAAATATAATCAAATAAAATTTGTAAAGAAAAATAACAATTCATTCAAGCAATGACCAATGAATGCTGAAATTCGATGTATTTTATAAAATCAATAAAAAATTGAAGTCAATAATGCGCCCTCTTTTTTACCTGATATACAAAAACCGAATAATTTTCCGTTTATAATCAGACATACGTATAAATATTGAACGACCTTAATATATATTCTCATAGGATCAATTAAAGCATCGCCTTTAGGTAGATATGTATATCGATATAGCCATCGAACTTCGATGATACGAGCATCGAAAAGGTACGTATATACGTGGCGTGCACGCACCAATAGCTCGCTGCTATCCGCACGGATGGCTGCAAATCAGACTCGAGTGGCATTCGAATATAGATTGCGATATCAAGTAGGTACTTTCGCTATATCGCTGAATGAATGCAATGCCGTATCGACAATCGAGAAAAGAGGAGCTGAAGGGGAGGTGAATAGATCGCAGAATGTCGAGTAGGTTGAAGAAAAAAAAAACCAAGACCATTCGTTTTTTTTTGTACGTTGGAGCCCTTTAAACGATCAAAAAAACACTTGGCTGGTCCGATAAAAGTATTGATTATAAAACCAACCTTTAGTACCTTCGGGACCACTAAATTCTAAGTATAATAATATTCTGAAGAAAATTGAATATCCCATTATACTCCGCACTCGGTAGAGTCGTTCAAAAGAAGAAAAAAAAACACATTTTCTTTTAAGTTTTTCTTCAATATAAATTAAGTTATTTCATTTATTAGAAAAATTAATAATCTCGAATTTATTTACGTATGAACATGGTTATTTTTACCTTTTTCTGTTTTTTGATGCTATTTCTGAAACCTTCATTCTCATAATTCATAATTTATACATGTTTAAATAATACGAGTGCTCATATCCATTTTCACCATACGTACCTATTTTTGTACAATATTCAAAATAACTCAAATATCATAGCAATTAGTAACAGCGCATTTTGTTTATACATCTCTTAATCAGATATAATTTCGTTATAAAATTAAACTATATTTCAACACTAAATTAATTAAGACCAACAAAAGCATTAATTTTATTTCTTGCTGTAAAAATAAACTTCAAATTGGAATGAACTCACTTGCGGGCTTCCTCGATATACGATTTATTATTTCGTCATTACGTTCATTTTTCTTTATACGATATATAGAGTGCACAAAGTAGGAAAAAAAAACGAAAATCCATTACTGGAAATGATACACCCAATAATAATGATCGATTTTAGAAACTTGGAGCTATCTATAAGCGGATCGCAACCAACAGAATCTTTTTCCTTCATTCGACATTCTACAATTATATTGGGGTCAATCAACAATTATACCTATCGTTAAAAATCTACCAGAAATTAATTAATCGTTATATATTTCCTATAAATAAAATTGTAACTCGATTTTCTCTTTTATTTTTTTCGTATAACGCTCATGAGCGAATGAGATCGATACGTGAGTGTCCGAGACGAATGGAAAAGTATGTATCTATAGTACACATTATATACACGTTGTATGGATCGTTGCGAAATATCCGAGGCTGCCGAAGGGCTCGGGTGAGTTGACTTTTTTGTCGTTTCCCACCGCACAGAGCACGCAAGCTTCATACCAGACTCTCGAGACGATTTTTCGATGGGTCCGCCGGGACTTCTGCATCAATCTTCGTTCTCATGGTACGAAAAAAAAAAAAAAAAATCGACATAATGTTCAATCGAGTCCACTCTCGGCGTGTATAACGAACACGAAACTATGCGCATCGAGTGCTTGCGAAATTAATTCGGCAGTGGATTTTTTCGCCCGAACAACCGCACGCTCTCGTATCGTTAAATATATATAAACACACATACATATACATACATAATACAAGAAGTGAACAACGCGAATAAAATGTTTCGACAATAAATAGTGCCTAATATAACGATCGATTCTTACACGGTGAAAAATAAAACAATTGCGCTGTCTCTCAGCAGCCTCCAATTCTCATTGGCCCATCATTATAACTTTGAAAATCGTAATCAGACAAACTCTACAGTAACTTTTTTTTCATCCCCTTTATACAACATTATAAATTATAGTATATGACGAACGACGAATAAAAAAGTAAACAGTTTTATCCACTAGGAATTCCAACACAACGAATTTGAATCCGATTGCATATCATTAATTATCGAGGTCATAAATTTATTGCTACTTCTTAAAAAATAAAATTTGTGATAAATTGTTCCAATGGGCGGTCTCATTACGTTGTTTGACAATAATTCAACCCAAACTCCTGTTTTAACAAATTTAACAGTCGATTTGGCGAATTTCCGATAATTTGTATTAATTATTATGATTATGGGATATTACAAAATACGAATGAATGTGAAAAGATAAAACAAAGAAAATAAACAATTATGTCAGTGCAATATGACGGTGGTTATTATTATGGTACATCACCCATTATATGTTTAGTTTAAGCATCGTGATATCAAGTGAATTCACATATCAATGATTTTTCCCTTTTTTTTTTTTCTTTTATTTGAATTCAACCGAAATAAACGCGAATTGATTATATGAAATGGCCTCGACAGGCGAATCAAGGGATAAAAGTGAGACAATAAAATTTACGATGTTACTAATGATTCAGCTGACTTGTCCTATTGTATTTTTATTTGAATTTTTTCTCAATGAAATTCAAATAGTATTCAATCTCTTATATGTGTTTATACGCAGAAAGAAAGCAACAGTCATTCTACCTGTGCTATTACACTACCACTCTTACGTACAGAATATTCGATCGAGGACTCGAAACAGATTCGTGTTTTTTGACCGATTCCACTCCACCAGCCCTCGGACAACCTTCAATTTGGATAATATAACGTGATGTTGTCGAAGCTTTCGTTTCGGTTCTTCAGTTCCTAAATCAATAAATCTCTTGCTCCCTCTTTCGCCTTTATATATATATATACACACACACACACATATATATCTACTCTTTTAGCTTCGTTTCTCTCTTTCGTGATTCCTGGCATGTATATATGTTCGTGTGTGTGTGTGTGCCTGGGCACATAATCCTTCGCAATTCCTCTCGAGGCAGTTTCTCGTCTCGCGTATGTCGACGTCGTCGTAGCTTTTATACGTTTTGTTGTGATTGATGGCCGACCGAATTCCTTTATTTTTATTGTTACAAATAAATCGGAACGAAACGGTATAGGATCTTACGTGGCGCCCAATATCTAAAGGGGCTCTATGTATGCCTGTGGGATTACGATTCAACTAATATATAATCTGTATGACGAACTTTTTGGCATTTGAATAAATGGAATTTATTCCAATCAGCTCGGCATTGATTTTAGTCAAAATTGTTAGTAGATTTATTGATTTCGCAATTCAGAGACTCGTTTTTTTTTTTTATCAAAATAGACGTATATTTCTTATGGGATTGAAGAGCTTCCAGTCTTATTGTTCAACAGAAAGAACAAACATGAGATAAACATGCTCCAAACTTTATGAGGATTTCCACGTATATGCATTCGCTTATTGATGTCGACAATTCACCTTTTTATTACTTTTCCTCAATATAGATAAAACCAAACGATAGAACTTATGGGTGTCTTAGAATCAGAGAAACAAAATTTGATAAAACGATTTTATCAAAATGTATTATCAAATTATTAAAGATATTTTTTAAATTTCAAGTGTGTATATTTGTTATCTTTAATATTATTGGATTTAAGAAAAATTATATAACTTTGTAATAGCACATAGAATTCTACTTGTTGCAAGTTTTTAATATTTTAAGTATTTTTTTTTGGTAGTTTTACAGATATATTTTTTTTTCATACTGTTCCTCATTTCTTATTGAACATACGAATGCAATTATACATACAAATCTGCATCTCTGCCACTTTAGTTTTCAGACTGCAAAATATTATGTAACTAAAAGTGGCGACAGACGTTTTATCCGAATACCCATGTAAGTATATGAAATTACATCGTTGCATATGTGTAAACGGGCATATTCCGTATTCCACTCAAGTTCAGTTCCAGCAACTCGGTTGCATTCGCTCGACTAATGCCTGACACACCCTATCTTGGCACTATACATCGCTCTCTCCCTCTTTTTCACTCTAGAAGGAGTTAATATATCAAACGCAGAGTTGAAAATTAAAAATGTTCTCTGGGCGTAAATCTAACCCCCCCCCCCTGCAATATTAAATTCGGACTCAATTGAAGATGCACATTTTTTCGAGGACCAACTGCATAAAAAAATAATCGCGTAAATCTCCTTTTGAAAGAGTGTATTTATGCCAGAAAACGACTGAAGTTTTCATTTCCATAACAGTCAGATATAAGTATGATTGCGCTACAATATTAAATTAAAACACGAAGAGGTTATATGAGACTCGAGAGCACGTTACTATTTTTCATAGACTGAAAGATTCTTCAAAAGGAAATCTCATCGCTGTACTTAAAACTAACTTTTAATACATAAATCATCCTTCTCATATAGTATATCAAAAAAATGTATATTTGTTCATTTTTCTTTGTCGATTATCGATAAAGATTTAAAAAAAAAACAAGAAAAACAATCTTAGCAATCTTTGCAAGATTCGACTTCATGTTGTTTCTCAATAAGGGTCAAATTTCTTATACGTTCAAAACGTTTCCCTAATAATAATAAATAAGATAGGAAATCGAGCGAATTTAACAAAACAAGCAAAATAATATGCATGCGATTAATATAGAGACAGATATATATATAACGAAAACTTTCAACGATAACGATGATAATAATAATAATAGTATAATATCATTATGTATCGATAATGCAGAGCCAGAGCTTTACATCTACTCATAGCTATGTATTTATATATATATACATTTTTTTTTTATTTCCTACGAGCTATATGTCGTCGTTCGCTTCGCGAGTCTACATTATATATGTATATAGAGTAGATATTAGCGAGGAGAAAAAAAAAGTCTTGGGCAAACTTATCGGACGATACGGCCGCACACACGCGCACTCTCATAAGGGCTCACGCGACGGTGATTAAAAAGTTTGCGCATAAATCGACGCGATAAATTAACTCTGATTTCGAGGCTTACGTTTATATACGTATATATTTTTATATATACACACGGGTATATATCCATGCGCGTACTCATATATATTCATATGGAGAGAGAGAGAGAGAGAGAGAGAGATATATAAAAAAAGATTCCAAAAGTCAACGAGATTTACTGCCCCACGATGCGCGATCGCATGGACTGCAACGCTCAATGATGGTTGCTTATTTCTCTCTCTTTCTCTCTCTCTCTCTCTCGATTGCTTCTTTTCAGCGTGTGTGCAACGAATTTTCAACATCCAATGCTGAATGTATATACATATAACATTTTGGTGTATCGGTTGGTTGAGCTTTCAAATAAATTGGTTAAAAGTTTTAATTTCATACTCCAAGTAAACTTTATTTAAACTTATTGAAAATGATACTATTTGATTGATATCGTAATTATGAATTCTTCTATATATGGATCTTATCAATTTAATTCTTCTTAATTTATTCTTGTACATTATTCCTTTTTTTCTATATTTTTTTTTATTTTCTGCTTTATCATATTTCTTTCTGACTGAATACAATTGTGCAACGAAACAATAATAATGTGTTGAGCAAAATTTATTAAACGCATTCCGAAGTGAACTGCAGAATAAATTTCGTTTGAAATTGTTCGTCTTTTGTAGGAAATATTTCGATAATTGTTTAGGAACTTCACCTCTTTCTGGAGTTAAAATTTTTATTTTTCTTGTTTGTATCAAGCAATTATAATTACCTTGATCTTTTCAACATTATTTCCCTAGCATATTTCGATAAAAGCAGTAATAGTAATTCAAAAACCTCCATTTTTTCCGTGGTAAGATAATGGATGTAGCGTAGACTTAGACATGGTAAAGGATAGGAAAAATTCAATAGAAATTATTAATATTATGTAGGCCAAACAAAATGTTACGTGCGAGCCGCATATGCAAATGTGTAACTATATATGAAAAGCAAGTTCATGTAGTTAGAGAAGAAGCGACACAAAGTCTCTAGCACACATTATCCTGGCAAGAGAACGTAATTATATGACCACAAAAACTCCATTTCGCGGTGTGCCACTTGTCTTTATATATTCCCATTATTTCCTAGTTCCTACTATATATATACAAGCTAGCAAACGCTTACGTTTCCGCTGCTCGAGCTCTATACAGCGTCGCAAGCGCGAGTTACTCTTTAAGATGAGTCCTCGTCCGTAAAACTCATAGCACGTTTTATTATCAAAATATACATAAACATTTTTTTTTTAAACTTATCCCACGTTGCTTCGTCATAAAAAAAAAAAAAAAAAAAACTTTGGGACAGTAATTTTTTCCCTTTCAATATACTAACCGCGTGCTTTGAGCATTCCATTTAAACGTCAACTCGAGAACACGCGGTTTGAGCTGCAATGCTCACGTTTCACACTAACTTTAATCTCTATACATCCTTTTTTATGAACTACAACTATAATCGTGTTTTTTTTTTTTAGAATAAAAATTTTTATTGCACTTTTACATATTGAAAAAAAGCGTATGTTTATCTCGTTTCCACATAAACAAATTCTGAAAAACATATTGAAATTAGCATCAATTTCTTACTTTGAAAGTTTCGATTTTTGGAAAAAATAATAAATTCATAAAATAATAACTTTATTACAAAAAGTTTCGACTATTTTTTTAAAATTTCACAAAATAATGACTTTTATTACTAAAAAAAGATATTAAATTTATGCTCCTGCGATTAAAACAATAAATATATATGTATTCGTTTATCCACGTATGTATACGGTCAGTATACGCGCGGACAAGTTGTGCGTCAGTCCGAGACGGTGTAAGCGCAGACCACCAGGCTCTCGGGCGGGTCGACGAGCTCGCCAAGAGAGCAATGCATGCCTCTCCCAGCTCTAGAAACACGTCCCGAGAAAGTATTAGCGCTAAGAATTTATA
Source organism: Mesochorus sp. PSUC_FEM 10030011 (assembly GCA_018906735.1). NCBI lineage: Eukaryota > Metazoa > Arthropoda > Insecta > Hymenoptera > Ichneumonidae > Mesochorus > Mesochorus sp. PSUC_FEM 10030011. The sequence goes on from JABMBV010022639.1 coordinate 11,465, forward strand.
CAGAAGGTTGCTTCAGTATATATACGTGGTACATATACATACACACACACATAACAAATATATAAACATACACAATACACTGTATCTGGAAGACCGCATCGTTCCCGTTTCTCCGCTTCCTTCATTGCATCGTGCGCGATAGAGTAGGTTGCAGTTTCAGTGCATTGCCTTTGCTCGTAGCCTTATACTCTTGCGCGCCTCTATCCGTCTCTCTTTCTCCACCTCACTGCGGTATTTTCAGGCAGGACAATTTAATAAGACCAAATAATGACTGGGCGTGCAAACTAGTTTGCCGAGTCTGGCTTACTGTATAGCAGTGGATTAGTATATTGCAGCGGTATCGCAAACTATACTCGTGTTATTATTGAATGTATATATATATATACGTATATATATATACAGAGTCATGCAAAATAAATTGGATTTTTGTAACTCTAAAGTGGTATCTTCGAGGCATTAACTGATTAAACTGATTATACGGAAATAAATAATGAGCTTTAGTTCCAATAATGTGTTTGATATTTAATTCATTCGAGTGAGCTAATGAATAAGAAAAATCTCTATATAGAGTTGTGCGATAATGCAACGAAAGGAGATTTAAAAGCCAGTTGTAGCTCAGTGATTGTTGCGACTGTACCTTGATCATTAAGAAGACATTGCAGTAGAAAAATTGTTATTAATTAATGCCTAAATACGAGAGAATCAAAACTAACCTGATTTAACTGTCACTGAGAAAAAAAAATGATTGAATTTACCAAATATATTTGGGCGACACAAATTTCATTGATTTTACGCTATATTTGTTCCTATAATTTGAGATTTTTTTTTTTAATGTGAGGAAATAATTAGTAGAAGGAATCAATATTTAGTGTTCATTTAACGAAATCTGCTGTCGAACGTATTTCACTTTGCATTTGTTTCAGTCAAACCATATTTCTTAGTATACAGCTGCGAAAAATTAATTTATATTATTATTTTACATTAAATAATCGTTGTACAAATTATTGATGGCGATGAAAATCCCATACTGGTTTACGAATAATTATGAATCACCCTGTAAGCGCGCACCACCCGGTATAACATAGCTATCGCATAAGAACTTCTCAATCTCTGGGGAAAACGAAGACGAATAAAAAACTTCATTCTTTAACCGTTAAACGTGCGAGAGATATATATATATTCAGCGAGAAGAATAAGAAAGACGGAGAATGTAGAGTGAGAGGCACTTCGCACAAATTACAAACGATCCGTTGAGAAATATAATGAGTTCGCACGCACCTTTGGATGTCCAATTAGCGAGTTCCAAGCTTTCCCGATAATATACTGTATACGCGATGAATGAAGAATGTACAAGGTGTACAAATTCGGAAAAAGGTGGTCGTTTTAAACCACTTTGGATTATTTTAGGATTTTATATATGTAACGTTCAGTTACTTTTAAGTGTTGAAATAATTGTAACTTGGCGTTGAAACACTGCCGCACCTCTTGATATTTCGTAACCTCCTGGATGAGAAATTATGATACAGCATTCACGTCAAATTATTCGATAGCTTTATTACTCAGATGATTAAAATTTTTAATTAAACAACAAAAAAAACTTTTACACTAAATTTATATTTCACATAGATTCTGAGTAATTTTAAAAAAATATTTTTCTTATAAGAACCGGAAATACGTATATATCAATCGAGATATTTTCAATACTTTTATCATTTTTATTTACGTATATAAATAATATTTTTCTTATGTGAAATATATAGTCACCATTAAAAGAAATGTTTACACTTTTATTCTAGTGGCACAACTTTTACCCGGTAACTTTTTCACGGGGTTGTCGAATATCATATAAAACGACCAATAAAATATTTCTCGACGAGTTTTTCAGTGTCTCATAAACAATATTATACAGTTGAAATCAACAAGTATCAAAACACGAAAAAAACATTTTGCAAAACATTTCAGCCAAGACAAAGAAGTTTTGTGTTGTATTATTTTTTCCATGTTTCATATTACGAAACATTCAAGATGTAATTTTCACAAATTACTTATTTATATTTTATTCAAACTAATAATAATTTTCATGCATTTTCCTCTAGATAACATTATAAAAATAATATTTTGAAATTTTCGTTGTAATATCAAAAGAAAAAGAAAACATTTTTTATGAAAAATATTATGGTGAATGTTGCGTTGAATGGGTATAAAATATAGAGCATATCAAATATACATATTTGTTGCTTGCATATTCGATAACTTGCCTATTTGAGGTCCCATAAACAATTCGAAATAAATCCTCGGGGCTCTTTCACCATAGCCGATTATATTAAATTGCACTTGACGGATTGTTTTGTATTGCGAATGCTCTCGTTGGTATTACAGGTACATATTATATATAAAGGAATTATAAGAGAGAAGGAGAACTGTTGGATATTTGTGGTTCAAAGGAGTGTACGTGTTAAAAAGAAAAAAGGATAGAACACAAGACCGGAGAGAGAAAGATAGAGAGGAAGAGAGAGAGAGAGCGCAGCAGCAGCATACGAGAGTAACCAGATCAGGACTTGTTGGGTCCGTGCAGATTCGCAACGGCACAAAGGCACCCGCGACAGTTGCATAAGTTATAGCGGACCCTTTACGGATAGCTGCTGCTCTCCTTCCTCTCTCTCGTGATTTTCTCTTCTCCCTCGGCATCAGTTCGACAGAGAGTATCTTCGCCACCCCACTTCACTTCAACCCTTTTCTCCCGCTCGATATATCGATCTCTCTTTATCCCATTCCCTTTCGAACAGCTCTTCAAGCAAGGACAATAGAGTGCCTGAAATCCCCGCGATCCAGACAATAATCATTAATCCGTGTAGCATCCACACCGGAAAAAGAAGAAGGGACAGATAAAAAGGGGGAGAAAGAGGTGAAAAGAAGAAGTAAAAACGATATAAAGAAACAGAGAGAAAATCCAAGAAATTTGACGTTTTATATACATATATATAAAATCATTCCTATAAACACAACGAAATCGTCGCGAGTAGAAAGAAAGGCGTGGGAAGAGAAGATCCGCGAGAAAAGAATCTTTGCCTCCTCGCGTTTTTCTTCCAGACGTTTTATGTCACTGACTCTCTCTCTTTCTCTCTCTCTCTCTCTCTCTCTCTCTCTCTCTCTCTCTCTCTCTCTCCCCATCTTTCTCTCTTGTTCTCTAGCGGCTATCAAGAAAATAACAGAGTAAATAGAAATATACACACGCACACTTACACACATTTTATCTATGTTTTTAAATATATATATACGTATCTAAAGAAGTAAAGACTTTGCTTTCGGTGGAAGAGTGGGGGTAATGATGGATAGAGGCAATTAAGCGAGCGCCGACCGCTGCGGTCTGGATCGCTCCAACCCTTTGCTTCGTCCGCTGCTACCATGCTCAGAAACACATATAAACACATATACATACACGCTTATACGTGGATATAGTGAGCATACCTTAAATTCACGTATGTACTTGTCACGCTGCTGCGTCCACCACCGGAACCCTTTAAGCTCCGTCGCGAGATTGGTGAAATGCGTGGTGAAACGCTGCTACGACAATCTCTTATATAGAGAGTCACATATTGTATACGTTTATATATTTATGTATATATACATGTGTGTGTACTCCCTCGTGTGGGTGGAGGACTGCCACAGGGAGAAGAGAAGAGTCCCGACGTATATCTCTCTACGTATACCGCGACGAGCCTTGCGGTGACTATTAGTCCGTGCGACCGCACGAAACTCGAACGTTCGACTCGTGTACGTTGTATTGTACAATTTTCAACATATATATATGTATGTATATATGTATATACTATATCGATTCCCCATTTCACGCTGGTACCACGTACACGAATTAAGATCCTGTGGGATAGCATCGGTCATTTGGAAAAATAAAAAAATTATTTTGTTGCTATATTTTTCTCTTAATTTTTCATAAAATCCGATATTTGTATATGAATATCTATCATTTTAATGGTGAAGAATCTTTAAAAAGGTTAATAAAAAAAATTCAGGATTTCTATTCGGGAAAATATGTTTTTGATGGAATACGACGATCAATTATTTGGAAAAATGTATAATTTTTAAATGTGGTTTGTGAGAAAAATTGCTGCTAAAAATTTGGTTTTACATTTCAGATTATATTTCACGTATAAAAATAAATTTTATTTTCAATATAATCGTTCGTTAAAACTATAAATGAAAAATTTATACGAATGATTTTCAATTGTAAAAATATAATTTGTGGTTCATCGCTGTACATGAACGACAAATGCGGTACAATGTACCTTAAAATTGCGGCAACTTTTCAACAGATATCGCTCGCATGCGCTCGCCCGTAACTTACACCGTTGCAAATCCTGACACGATATAACACATGCCGAATGCGAAATCTCAACATGGAAAGTTTCGCGAATTCGAAAGTTTGACAACAGGGGTGCCAACAGCACCCCATTGGTCAATCTTTTCTCAAACTATGGAAGTCTGGAGTATATATTTTCTACGTGATTTCTCCATATTAACTACATCCACGTTCTATATCAAACTTTATATCTCGCATTGCTTTTCGGCAACTTGGTAACTATTTGGGAAATCTTGAAACTTCTCTAAATAGCTAAAGTTTTAGAAGCAAACGCAAAACGCACTTTGTTTGTCGGGTCTTGATGTATTCGGTTACACACGTAAAAAATACTTAGACATAGCCTGATATTTTCATTGCTTATATATCTTTGAAAAATGAAATCCAGGATAATATAATACTATCATTGATTTATTACGATAGTAACATATTTTATTGTATTGTATAATTTTTAAATATAAAA
>JABMBV010022750.1:0-16300 GCA_018906735.1 Mesochorus sp. PSUC_FEM 10030011
TTTTATTCTACGCGATGAAATATTGCATAAAAATCACTATATTTTTCGGCATTGATAATGTGAAATATGAAGAAAAAAAAGAAATCAGTGAATGTTGATAAAACTGCATATTATTTCATGCCAACAATTAAATGACTTTGCGTCACAAAATAATGTATCGTTTGGCGAAAGAAAGTATTATTAGTCCAAGGTCGATTAGCATGGTTGAACAAGTGTCCGGAAACATTAATAAAAAAAAGAAGAAAAAAAAATGTTTAAATCATCGTTTTTCGTATCGTCGAACCCTCCCGCAGTGGATATACGCATAAAATGACGTCACTTCCCACACCTGCCATGCGTGTTTCCGAATGATAGTTCTCGCGGGCACATACGCGAGTATATCCACGGGGTATACCATTACCCCGGAATTGGTCCCTTTCAGACTAACTGACGCATCGGGCGCGAGCCATGCCGGCTGTCCTGACACACATATATAAATATATATACATGTATATATACTTACGTTATACCTATACATATGAGCGATGCACCAACGCGTGTTCATTAACATGTGCTTGTTCACCCCACGGAAATTTTCGTTGCGTGACGACCTCCCCAAACTTTTCATGTATATATGACAATGAAACAGACAGGATCTCTGGTTGTTCACGTGCGCTTAGTTCGCGTTAACTCCACGAAAAATGCACGTAGCCATTCGTCGAATTTTTTTTTGAGAAATTTGCTCAGTCGAGAATTTTATCGTTATAATATTATTTTTTTTTTCTTACTCTTAACTTTGAGATTTCTCAGGTATTCATTAAAAAAAAAATGGTTTATTATACATTTGTAGGAATTTATATTTTCAAGTACTTATTTTCCACTACGAAAATTTCGGCCATTAAATCTTTTAGTTTCAGCGAACTACTTCAATTAAACTTTTCTTTATTGCATGACGAACTCGCAGAATTCCAAAAACTTAATATTACTCATTTCCGAAGAATTCAATAATCAGCATTTTATTGCGCAAACCCGTATGGAATAACTGCACAGAGTGCAATTTTCATTCGACACGCGTATGCAGAAAGTTTGTACAAAAGTTTCGCGCGGATATCCCCGGCGATGACGAGTTGTGTCGTTGTTATACTAATTGCACGTTTAATTGCCGAGAATTTGTTGAATTGTACATGCATATATGTGTTCAATTTTACTTGATCGTGATTGACGTTCAATCGCGGGCCCGTCCAACCTGAATATTTTCTCGCGAACTTCATTATATCTACGTAAATATAAAATACGTTTAGACTATGTGCACACGATAAAGAAATTAACTCACCTTCATATTTCTCAATCGCCAATTTATAAAATCCATTTTTTTTTGTTAGTAATGCAAGTAAGCGTTAAAAATAAGAAAGCAAAAGTCGATTGAATCGACATTCAATAACATTTAAACTTTAATTACTCAAACTTTAAAATCCAATTTTACGTTAAATTTCATTGAACATTATTTTGCACTATTTTTCACGTTTTTTCACATTAAAAAAAAAAATACAAATAAATTGGTGATAGTATTATTTTTTTTGTACACTCGTAAATGAAAAACGTTTTAAAATTTATATTGAAGTCATGATAAAAAACATAATTATAATGCACTTGTTGGAAATATAATGATCAACGAGAGCTCAGCTTAAATCACTTGGGGGGTTAAATCGCGGGCTAATACACAGCTGATGGAGCGTTAATGCACCTGTGCGCACTCTCGAGCGCTTCAAGTAGTAAACTGAAAGTTGGCAAGTCGAGGAAACGAGTATTTTTCCCCCGCGTGAGGTTTTGTGGCCACGCTGTCGCTCTTCTTCTTAACTTCTGCTGCTTTTGCCGCTCGCGAGGCATAAGAGTTATACACCGCCCGATGGTGAGCACTGACCGTGCCTCAGGAAACATCACAAAATATACGGTTGTTCGAGTTGAATTCAGCCCGTCGTGTTTCACGAGGCGTGCAGCACGCCTTATGCCTTTTCGTTCCCTCCCATATATACATATGACTTTACTCCCTCTTTGTTTAAAAAACTTAACTATGGTGATCAAGGCCGAGGTATGGTCTCCCATTTTATTCATTGGCAGGATGATTTTTCACAAAATTTATTGATTAAAAAATGAAAAGTACGAAAGCTAAATTTAAATTTCCCTGGCAATTCAAACGTAATTCAAGATATGCACCAGCTCATTTTTTAGGGTCCTTCAACCCTTGAACTACCCCATTTTCAAATTTCTTCATTTTATTAGCATTTGGATGTGAGGATATTCAGGATCGATGACCTTCTCTTTAAAAGATTCGTTCATGAAAAGAATTGATTAAGGATAAATATATTCCAGCTGCATTTTTTTCTACATCTATTTAGTCAAATAAAAAACGGTGGGAGAGAGGGTTGGTGATTCATCTTCAATTGTTGTAATCTTCTTTACTCGTGAGTGGGTTCATCGAACTCGATCTTTTATTTCTCAAATTATCTCTCAATTCGTTATTCCTGAATTGAGAATGAAAACGTACCGAGGGTGGTGTACTTCTTCGGTTACGTGACGTGTAATCGAGACGAGTCAACACAAAAAGGGAATAGAGGCTCTCGGGTTTCATCGGTAGGCAAATCGATCAGAGACAGGTGCTTCGTGTGTTATCCTTTAAAATTCTGTGGGCTCTGCTGCGCGGTTTTGTTCTCTTATCTAATTATATTCCGCTCACGAGCGTTGACTCCCTCACGTTTTTTTTTTTTATCGTGACGAAAAAAAACTTGTCCGAAAGAAGATGAAGCACAAATGCATCACGAAATTCATTTATTTCAACTAAATCGAATGTTTATCGAATTGGCCCATTGTTTGTACTTATAACTCTTTATTCCATTAAATACTAGTCATTATTCAGATCCTACACATTTCGTTACAGTTGTCTAGGCCTTCAATTAATCGACACTGTAGTTTTTTACGTTTTTGGGTGCCAAGTAATGAAATTAAGCGAATGTGTCGTCTGCTGGTCAAGGCATTGTCGTGTATGTTATCCGTAAAATTGAATTAATTTAATTTTTTGCAAACTTATTTTGAAAATAGCACTAAAACGCGGTGACTCTACATAAATACGAAATTCACAATCGGAGCTAAAAGTTCGACAAAGTAGAAAGTTTCCTACATTATCGACAAAGAGCTGATATCATGTGACTGTACGGAATATTTTCATTTGCTGGTCACTAGCCCACGTCAGGTATAGTCTGTAGTTACCAAGCGATTGGCTTAGGAGGTTGCAAACGTCGCGACTTTCTCCTGCAGTCGATACATACACAAAACGCTTTGCCTATTTTGTACAACTTATCTGCACGGTTTAATACCTGCAGCATCTACGGATCTCGTCTATTAGTTCTGGGAAAAATTTAAATCCAATGGAAGGAAACAAAAAATGTTTTTTTTTCATAAATTGAAAATGCTCTTTCTATGCTAAGGTCCATTAAAATATTGATTAAACTGAATGTTTGCTGCTCACGAATTTCGACTCGATTAAAGTTGGTTCTTCTTTTAATTTTACGATTCAAGGATGATGCAAGGCAAAAAATAAAAAATAAAATCAAATAAAAGTTAAATTACGTCGGCAAGGGTTACGAGGGTTCGTTGCCTTGGGTATATTCGAGCAGCTCATAGAATTATTCATTTAAAGTGTTTCTCGGTACGGTGCTCAAGTCGAGGTCTGATTAATATTTTGATTGAGGCAGATGATGAGAGATAGCCGTGGCATCATCATCATCATGTTATGAGAATCCTGTACTCGCAGCAGCTCATGTTCGGGGGATTATCGATTCCATACCATGACTCTGATTAATTTTCCGCTGGACAATTTTCTCCGTCTGGCATCTCGTCGTGTTCCGTAACCGCGGCAATGTGGCGAACAAAAAATATCGTTATTGCCTCAACCACTTTTCTGGAATCATTGAAGTTCATAACAGATTTTTAGATTCTATTTTCTTCTTGAATATGAAGTTAATAATGATTGATGTATTTTCTAGGGAGATTTCTTACCGTAATTAAAGAGACTTCTGAGTGAAATTAGCTGATTGGTTACTAATGGTTTCCACATAGTTATGATCTCGAAGAGTTACGAACTTTTTGCTTTTCTGATCATCCTTTTATTTTCTCTGGAAAGTCCTCGCTTTATCCACCAATGAACCTGTGGTTTTCTCATGACGACTCATGGTCCAGGGAGACCTATTCTTCATGAACCAAAAAGTCTCTGATCGCGAGTATACGTATAACGAAGACTATAAACCATGATGGTAAAAAAGAGGTCCTCTTTCTTTTCATCGATATAGCCATGCGAGACGTGCACAGGATCACGAGTCTGCTGCCTCTTTTCTTCTTTTTCTTACTTTTTTATCTTTTTTCTTTCTTGTTTTCTTCGTCTTCCTTTCGTTTCCACGTTCTCGAATCGTTTGAGAATTAACGCGAAGACCTCGCAAGACCTCAAGTCTCTTCCTCGATACTTCGCGCGATTCTTATACTTTATTCCCACTCCTTTTCCTTTCGTTTCCCACCACCAATAACACCCCGTTAAATTCGATGCACACATATATCCATACATACTCTTCACTCTTATTTCCCCTCTTGCTCACCAACTGCTGCTGTGGCTGCTCCTCGCATGCTCGTGCTGCTGCTGCTGCTGCTGTACCACTCGGGTGTACACTCTTTTAGGGACCAGCACGAAGGTTTGTACGATGCGAAAGTACATAACCGGTTCGCAGCTGCAGACCAGCCAGACTGGAGACTGTACGCTGGCCATCGGTCGCCGAACGAGGAACAGAGAAGAGGAAAGAGTAAGAGAGAGAAAGAGAGGGTAACGTCACAAGATTCTCGATATTCTTATAACGTTATATTTTCGTTGAAACTGATCGACCAACTGCCCGATTACCAAGTCGCGGTGGTAACCGATCGATCAGCTTCATCGTGTAAGTTTCTGACGGCCGATGCTTCGTTATGTATCGTTTGCAGTTTGGTACATAGCAACACTAGGCGCAGCTCACGTTAAAACGTGATCAGAACGTCCATAAGACATACATGGAGGGTTCCTCGATCGTGACTGGTAGTAAAGGTCACTAACACTGCGTACGGATACAATGTGCTTGCCGAGGTATAATAAATAAACGAAAATGATGAAACAATGTGTGCCTTTACCTTTTATAAATTGAATGTTTTTAACCTTCTTGTGAAAACCTCAAGTATCTTCTCGAGGAAAAGAGGCATGCATTCATCTTATTTCCATAAAACTCATACACCTTCAAGTTTCTCAAGATCTTTTATCCTGGCTTGGTATGAAAACTAGAAAACTTAGTCTCAAAAAATATGCTTTAAGGAAGCAAATTTGTATGCCAAAAAAACTGGAACACAACGACGAAATTTCTCGTTAGCCAGAATGGCAGCCTCTCTGCGGAGCGACACTCGACGTTTCAGCTGTTGTCACAAGTTCATCGTAGGCACACCGAAGCGTGTCGAGACAAGTGCCGGAATTCATAGTGTGCATAAGGAGAGGGGGTATTCTGGGACGTATACACGCGAGTATGACGACGGTACCGCGAGAGAACCAAGTTTTGGCTGGCTGGCTGGCTTCACTTGCATACTTTTTGGTTCGCCAGCCCGGCTCATGCGAGAGAGCTAACACGGGGTATAGTGCAAGCAGGATATATATCAGAGTGGAGCTATGTGCATGTACCTTCAGGCCTATATAAAACATATGTATGTGCAACGGGCTCTTAGCGTGCGCCACTCTACGTGGTGTCACGCGCGGCTCTTACACACCAACTTCACTCTCCAAGCTCCGGTACACCCACACACGCGGCTCCGTGCGCCGAAACATACACAAATATGGTCCATTCGCGATGAACCGCGTTCAGTATTTTCGTATATATGTGTGGACAGAATACATTCGTTGTATGTGTGTGTGTGTATGTGTCTGTCTGTCTCTTAGCCAGCATTAAATCAGCGCGACAGAAAGTACTGGTTGGTGGTCTTGATGCTGCCTGGGCACACACATTCGGCATTGCATACTCTCCAGAGAGGGATAGAGAGAGTGAGGGAGAGAGAGACGATGAGGAGAATGAGAAGAGAGAAAGAGAGAGAGAGAGATGGATACTTGTGTGATGCTGTTGCACACACGACGTCAGCGTCAGTCCACCGACATAAGGGTAGGCCTCGAAGCCAGCCAGACTTCTATATACCGTATGTATGCCATATATACACTACATACATGTGCATCGCCATGTATATACATACATATTCAGGGCATTGCCAGAGTGGCTGCTGCTGCTGCTGCTGCTGTGGTGGCTGCTATAGCAGCATGGAGAGCAAAAGCAACGAACGTGAAGAGGTGAGGATCAGGCCAGTGTCGCCCAGGTGCCCGACCGGCATCCTCTCTGCCCGTATCGCTCGAGAGCTCTCTTTCGGACCTTTCAGCACTCGAAAGCACCACCAAAATCGGTAATTCGCCAATCCTCAGTCTCATTCGCACAAAGGAAACCGAGGAGGAACCACGAAATCACCAGTAGTCGACAAATCTTTTATTCTTCTTTGGATGTATTCTTGGATCATCGCATCCCGTGGTTAGTGACGTACAAACACGTGCTGTATTCAGATTGGTCAGGGCAGCTCCACTTGAAAAACCTTCACAGTGACCCAAGCATCTGTGGCTTTTGTGCGCGATAAGTTTCGCTTATTTTGTTGGACACTTTGTGTCGTCTGGTTGCCGATAAAGAAACGAATAATCAATATGAATCTTGAGGAAACAGTGCTGAGAAAAGACGATTTTTTGTAAAAGATCGAAGTTTGTTGAAGAGACTGTCGAATATTGGGAATTCAGTGACTTCATTGATACTCGACAGGATGTAGGACAATAACCTGCTGTGATTCATCCAGAGTTGATGTCATCAATTCACTAGTCTCAACATTTTTAACTTGAAAACCATAGGCAGCCAATTTTTAAGCTTCGAATAGCCGGAAAATATCAATCATGAGATTGTGACGAGAAAGGATACGGATAATGAGGACGCTGTTCAAGAGTCATTACAACTGGATCCGTTTAATCGTAACTTGCGCTAAAACTGTAATAATCACAGTCTTTTCGATGTATAATGGGGAATAAATAATGAAACCTCTCGATGTAAGTGACCAGGAAATATTTATCACTCCAACGATATAATTACCGTGACACACCGTTATTACGGAAGACCCCAAGGATAGAAGCTACGGAATAAATACTCGGTGACGGTGTCTCCGAGGCACGAACCATCGTATAATTGCGACGAAGGTTTCTCCATTGTAATCGCTTGTAATTTATATACAACGCGGTCGTAACTGACTTGACCCCTTCGTGTCACGTGGATTATTTTCTAACGGTATATAAATCTCGCTGGATGATCCTGCGTTGGCAAGATATGCTGCTGCCCCTGCTGCTGTTTCTTGTTCGGGTCTCTTCCCACCTTGTGCCACTCGAATCTCGATTCCTTGAAGAGGATAGACCCCGCGCGAAAGAACAGGATTACGCGCACCTCGCTGGGTCTACGTCACGCGAAGGCCGTCTGGAAGTTTTCTCTGTTCTCCTACAGAGAGCATTCTTTTCGAATGACTGGCTCGAATGTCTTTTCTAGTTGTTCGGAAACATTGTGAATGAACAAAAAAGAAATGATTAAGATTAATAACGACGAATAAATTCATGGGTGAATCGAATTTGACATTCGTGTTCGTATTGATATAAACAGCTAATAATAATAACAATCGGTATACTTCAATATTTACGTCCATTACTCTTCGTTAACGACGTTTATTCGTGCAACATATTGCCGATTACAACTTGATGACCGACAAGTTTTACGTTGGAGAAAAACTCCAAAGTGCTTTTATGGTTAAACGAGAAGAGTGATAAGCGCGAAAGAAAATAATAAATTCGTTCGCGGGAAAGGAAGTACGGGAAGTTATGTCTACCTATTATGGCAGCAGAACCCGCTCGGTCAAAGAGATACATCACGGCTAAGGTAGAGAACGTCAATCATCATTATTTCATTTACGCTTATACTTAGCGCGTATTTTTTTGTGTTACTTTCTAATTTTACTAAACGTAAAATACTAGCTGACCCCACAGACGTTATCATGTCCAAATTCAAATAAATTGACTTATGATCTTTTTATGAATTTGTCAATGATGGATAGGAACATGTGTAAAAATTATGATTTTTTAAAATTTGGTTACGTTTTCGTAATTAATTTAGTAATTATCTCAAATTTTTTGTTTCTGAAAACCTAAAAAAGAATGCCGGCCCTTTTTTTCTCGTAAACAATTCTTAAAACCGCATTAAAAAATATTACAGGGCGGAAGTGTAGGGAACTTAAAATTTATAGTTGTATATATTTTTGGAATATAAATCTGATTTTCTTTTATTGTCGCTGAAAAAAAAAAATTATTTCCTCAACAGCACCACCTGTCGAGTCCAAAATTATTTTATCTTTCAAGCTGGAACCAACTATACGTAATGATAAAATTTTATTTGAATCGGTTGGGTGGTTTATGACATTGGCGTGGACAAATATAGTGATACCTGATTTTTATATATCAATAAAACAATTTAAGGGTAGAGGCAAGGGTGCTATACCAAAGAATACACAATTCTATGGTTTTTGTTTCCTTGCATTGTTAATAAACACCACTTTCTGTCAGTCATAGTGTTGAATAACTACTCTCATTATTAATAATTGAATAATTAATTATGTTGAATAATTTTATGACTAATAGTTGATTTCTAAAGTGTTCGATATTAAAAAAATAAATGAATAAAAGCACTGAGTACTATTTCGAGGTTGCACCTAATTTTTTTTCCAATTTTCATTAGGAATTATCGATTGTTTGTAATAACAAAAAATAATAATATAGTGGAGAGAAAGAGAAAAAAAGTATAGTTTAACAACCGAGAAAGCCCTCGAGCACGAGATCAGCAAAGGCAGTTTGTTCGAAGAGTTTACGATTTTTTGAAAATTCGGAGACGTTCTCTATCTCTTTCTCTCTCTCTCTCTCTTTCTCCTTGGAGACCATCGTACGCGAAAGATATCTCGGGAAAGGAATTTAGTATCTTGTCTCTCGAGGAGAATATCATTGCTATACGAGAGAAGTCGCGCGCGATCAGGCTATTTCGCTCATTACCGCTACGTTCGTTATGTTTTCTCTTTTCCTCTCAGAGGGGCGAAGTCCCTGTCTCTCTCTCATACTTTTTTATTCTTTTCTTTATGCTGCTATTCTCAGGTAAATTATAACGATCGTTCGTAAACTTTGTTGACCATATTCGAGCGTAAATTCGAGCGTCCTTGCAGGGAGTAGAAATATTTTTTCTTTTTTTTAACCATTGCCAAGTATATTCGGGTAATGCGAGGCTCATCACCCTTAAGAACTCTGGAAAAAATCATTTGGAATCCACAGATTTTTTTCATGACATTTTATACGCTATTGCAGTATCAAAATGCCCATTGATACTCATTCGGTGTTAATTATAATAAAATTTGTTATTGGTGATGATGAGGATACGACAAACGTGTTCGTTAACATACAACGAGATATAACACTGTGAGTTTAGTTGATCACCCAGTTTAAAGCAAATCTGATATAATATACTGTGTAGATTTTTTATTTCACACTTAGAAAATACTTATTCGATCGAAGAATAGAGTGGGAGATATAAATTAATATTATAAATTTTAAGTACGATGTAAAAAAGAATTAATTTCTCTTGAATTAATTCTAATAATCATAAAACCATAATTTGACGCAATAAAATTAAAAATAATAAAACGATAATAAAATAAATCTCTCAGACATGGCAAGTTATTGAACGACTATTGTGAAATATATTATCTTCCAATCAATAAAATTTGCATCACATGCATAATATAGTTTGTGTAATGTGGAAGATTTAAATGATAGATTTAGATATTATTTTTTATAGTTTTTTTTTGTTTTACCACAAAATGAATTGAGAAAGCATTTGATTGAAGGTTGAAAAAATCAGCTTTTTTCAAATTTCAAAATAAAAAAATTTTGTTACCACATGTCGGATTGTTGCAATAAAATCCCTATATAGAAATCTTTTTTTAATACAAATGAAGATAAATATTTCAGTATATAATATCGAGAAATAAAAAGAAATGTACTAAAATTTTTCTTCGCTATTCAAAAGCGATAAATCTTGATTCCAACATTGTCTGGACGTTAACGCCTATATATGCGCGATTACAGCATGGCGTGTATAATAGCTGCTAGTCTGCTATATTGACTCGTCATCCATGTCGCGGATACGTAGGTGCTTCAAGCGTTTATAGATGAGTGTCTTGAGAGTAAAAATAATAATTTTTTTATTTTCTCTCAACTGCTCTCGGTCCAACTTGCTCGTCGTATAAGCCGAACACTGAGAGATTTACACACCTTCCACCGTATGGAAGCTTCTTCTACCAACCGATTAATTTCTTGCACTGTGGGCCCGAGCAGCAGCAGCAGCAGCAGCAGCAGCCGCTACGAGTATAACTAACCAACGGCCGCAATCTAGCATGCAAACGTGTAACATGAATAACGTAAACGTTCCCTTGGCGCGTTCATGCTGAGCTCGTAACGGTCCCAGCGGCGAATATCCCGAGAGAGTATATTATCTACATGTATATCAGACATTCCACGCCATTATAACAGGCTCAAAATCCTGAAATTAAAAAAGAAAATCTGTGACTTAAGTAGCCCAAGAGCCATGTACATGCACAGTTTTTTTTTCCAAAAATCTCTTAGACTGTAGATTTTCATGTCTTTTTTTCTAAATAAAAAAAATTGTTTAAAATTTGAAAAATAGGACGATAAATACGAGGCATATTCGGTGAATTTGGATGTTTAGTCTTAAAAATATTCCATTTATTTCTGTTCTCTATTTATACTGAAAATCTGTTGTTTTTATCAGTTGTTATAAATTTTTGGCTTGTTTCATTCTTCGTGGAATAGCCCATATGTATTTATGCATATATGCATACGTGTACAATATATAACACAAGAAAGTACGTACTAAAGGAGTGAATTAAAGATGTAACGAAGAGCTCGGCCAAAGATCGGAGAAAATAATTTTCTCGGAGATGGGCCCAGCACGCACTACTGGGATATACCGCGGTGTGTATATATACAGTATGACATTACAGTCAGCGTGTACAATTTATTCTGAATACTTGGGCCAATCGTGTGTGGCACGTCTAATAAACTCCCATTCGGTTTTTTTTTATATTGTTTCTTTTTTTTTTACTTTTTCGTTGACTTTGCTAAAAGGATATGGTTTTATTATGTTGCACTAATTACGATCGTTAGACCTACGAAACGGTTTCTAATTGTTTGTACACTCGAATATTTGTGTTGAATTTTATTTTTTAAATGATAGTTCAACAGTCAAGAGGTGAAAGTAATATTCTTAAGGGTTTTTAAGATGAATTTAAACTCGAAACGATTTTTTTTAAATGTTTACTTGAACGTTCCGAGTAGAAATAAAAATCCGATGAAATTACAGTATTTTATAAATTCCGATTTTTCAAGTTAAGCAATTTCATTTCTTTTTTAAATGTGAGATTACAAAAGTCTCGTCCTTTCGCATAAATCCATGAATATAAAAAAACGAAAAATGTCGCGTTTTTTTTTCCACTTCTTCTGATTATAAACTTTCCTTCTCAGCTGGGGAGGCGTAACGCTGTGTAATCCCACACGCAAATCTCGGACATACAATATCACTCCCCTTTTTGTTCTTCATCTCTCCGACGAGCTTTATATCCTTGTTGCTTTCACACACATCTACAATTTATTTTACGCTTCGCACATGTCGAGATTATTATTATTCATCTTGTTTTCTTTTTTCTCTCACATTTACGCTCGTGTATATATATCAACAAGTAGAAATTTACTCGTACATGCACGCGAGAGAAGAAAGTGAAAAATAAAAAGAGCGATATGTGGATTGGCTCCAGTTGAAACTCCTCAGCGATCATGCTTAAATGCTTCGGCATATTTGCATATGTAAATTCTCGATTTTCAAAGCTCACGAGCCTCCGGCATCGCACGCGCGTCATCATTCTTTCTCTCCTTCTTGCACCTCCGTTTTTAGACACATTGGTCCCCCTAAAATCATAAGGGCGTATGTGCTGTGCTGATATAATGGGCTTAACGCCCTTATGGCATTGAGGCAACAGTGCATAAATGCCCACATATGCATGTATCTCTCTTGGGTCAATTCACTTTTTTTCACTCTCACACTATTCAATCTCATTTTTTTTTTTCATTTTATCCTTTTCTTCCTCTCTCTCTCTCTCTTGTTCTTCGGTTCTTGCTCATTTCTCTTTCTCTCCCTCTCTTTTTCTGTTCTTATTTCTTTCGTGTGTTTCGCGTGCGAGCTAATGGACGTCGATCATTACCGCACGGTAATATCGAGTGTGTGTGTATGAGAGAGAGAGAGAGAGAGTGGGAGCGAGAACGAGAAAGGGAAAAAGAGACAAAAATGCTAATAGTACGTTGGGTGTCTCAGAATACATGGTACCCTCTATATATAATCTCATACATGTGTTAAAATATATATCTATATGTACTGAAATTACTGGTGTGTCGAGCATTCCACGCGACCTCCATTAACCATCGATATTCGAATTGATTTTCGGGATTATTGAGGTGGGCTCTCAGCTTTTATCCCCATACTCCTTTACATTTATTCCCTCTCTCTCTATCTCTTTTCTCTCTTATTCTTTTTTTTCTTTCATCTCATACGGCTTGTTTACTCTTCAAAATAAGCGAGAGAAAATCAGTCACGCGATACCGATTGAAGCACACTGATTGATACCGTAAACTGCGTGATTCGTATACGCTCAGTGAGAAATGGATGTTGAACTGAATATGAGTGTTCTTATGCTGGATCGTTTATTAAAGTTGAGAGTATACATTGAAATGAGATATCGTATTTTTCATATACAAATATTGGGATCGAATTGTAATAGAACATAAAAACACAATTTATTTATGTTTAAAATTTTTTTAAATTAATCATTTTTCGATTCGAAGGCATATCAATAAAATGTTTTTGGCCACAGGATTTCTTAATAAAAATATTTTTAATATGAAAAAAATTTTGAATTCTACGAACTTTTTTCAATATCCTTAAATTAAAAATGACAAAATTTAACCGAAATGTCTCTCAATTAAACAGTTTCTTTTTTCACTGCAAAATATCTTTATCCTTTACGTCTCCGGTGACCTCGAAGTCTCGAGAGAGTATGTAACTCCGAGAGAACGACCTTGCAATGCAGAAACCAGTGAGTGGGAAACAGCAAGAGAGAGAGTGAGAGAGAGAGAAAGACTATGTACTATTTAAAACCACGAGTACAATGAGAAAAGAGACAGAGAAAGAGGGTGCATGATACGAGAACGTGTGGATCGATCCCCACCCCCGCATCAGTAAGATTGCGACGCTGCGAGCTCTCCGCTCTTGCGTACTCCGCCACACAAGTCCCAATGGGCTTTCCGACTCCCTTCTCCACTTCTGTTGAGGCCCCACACCGGCTGGTAGAGGACAGGTAGCAGGCGAGCAAGCGGCAAGGAAAGTAGCCAGTGAGCCAAGCGGTTCAAAGGATCGCCCTCAGTGGCTTATTACGTGCGCACGTTACTTTTTGTACCTCTCTCTCTCTCTCGTACATTCCTCTCTTTTTCCCTCTCCATTTCTCTCTGTCATCGTCGTGGTTGGCAGCAAATCCGCAAACTGCCATGGGTGCATTGTGAAACGCGAAATACGAGCTTCCTCGCGAGAGATCTGAGAGTCTCGTGAGTTTCGTTGTTCGTTGATGACGCGTACGAAAGAATTTCCAATAGTGTCAACTGTAAAATAGAGTTTTTACGATATTGTTGTTAAACAGTGTTGGTTTTGTCGATAAGTGATTTGAAAAAAAAAAAAGTTCGTTCATATTAAAAGCTGACGTATTGTCATTAAATCTCTTTTGGTTAACTTAATCATTCAGTCATTTATTGTTCACCGTTATATTATTTTTTTAAGTGTGATCAAACTTGGCATATCTTGTCGAACGTACAACGACACATGCCGACAGTTCGAAAGAAATATGAGACCGGAAATATGACGTACGATAAATCGTTCCGAGAAAATTGATATTCAAATTTTGTTAACGCATATTATGTGCGCTCGCGTTTGTGCTCCTTGACTGTGAAATGATTCAACCGTGATAGTGATTGCGTATGTAGAGATCGCGACCGTGTGACACAGTGGAAAAGGGTCTACGTCATATCTAGAAAATGGAATTCTCTCTTTATCGAAGTTTATGCAATCACTTCGCTGACTATATATTATATATTTTTTTTTAGTGGTAACTATCACGAAGAAGATTGAATTTAAATGATTTCCACTGATTGCTTGCTTCTGACTGAATAATTATTTAATTTAAAAATGAGATTATATCGATATTTTTATTGATAAACGTAGAATTTATTCGAAAAAAAATATTTGCTACGTGAATTGTTGTTATTTATTGAATTATAGTAACATTTTTTTCGAATGGATCAAGTTTATAGCCACAGATAATATCAATCCGGTATTTAATGCGGAGCGAGAAGTGAAAGGTGTCGAAGAATGGTGGCGTTGAATTGCGCGGTTGATTAGATGGAATGAAAAAATGCACCGTTGTACACTTATACTACGGAGCGGATGTCCCAGTGATTGCATGAAAACTTTTCAACGGTTGACCACGTTGCATAGTTTCAAACGATCTTGTTCCACTTGAAAATTCATTTCGAATATAACGAAATTACGAAATACAGCCTGAACTCGTTGACAATGTGAATTACAGTTGCGAATATAAATCTCAATTACGATATAATTTCCATTTTCATACTTCAATTAATGTAAAGAATATCGCGCGGTGATGTTATCAACGAAGCGATTAATTATAAAAATAAAATTGATTCTTTACGATTTAACATGAATAATGAAAATGAATTCCTCGCAGGGTGTTCTAGTGATTACATGAAAACTAAAAAAATCCTTTGTTCCACTCGAAAATTCATTTCAAATATAACGATATTACGAAACGCAACCTGAATTCGTTGATAATATGAATTAGAGTTGCGAAGATAAATTCCAATTATATATCATTTTCGTTTTTACACTTCAATTAATTTAATGGATATCGCATAGAGAGGTTGCAAACAAAGCAATTAATTATAAAAATAAAATTGGTTTATTTACAATTTTAAATGAATAATAACAATGAATTTCTCGCACGCAAAAGTGTATCAATAACTGCTGGATCTTCATCATCTCCGTATCTCAGATCCCCTCCGGTAGACAGGCACGTGTGTATAGTTTAGAGAGAGTAGGAAGGCCTCTAGCAACACACTTATACGTGTACGAGGCAGCCGGTCCGAAATGAATCAGGTTTATATCATTTATCATATTCTTCGTAAATATACCCATCATTTTTTCTTTTTTTAAGACTTTAATACCTCAAAAAAAATCTGATGCGACATTTGAATGCAGAAAGAAATTCTAAAGAAGAATCAATGGAAAAAATTTAAAAGGACATTAATAATTATCTAGAAATGGGACTCTACTTAGTGTTGAAATTCAACATTTTTCTATTTGAATTTTTTTATCCCATAGTGGAGGTTTTTATCTGAATAATTACATGCCTGGATTTTTTTTGGAAAAGTATAAGAATTGTTTTGAAGGTTGAAACAGTTTTTCACTGATTGAAATAGATTATTAATTTAGTGGTATCTTCATATTCTTATAAAGAAAATGGTTTAACTCCAAAAATAAGTAGAAACGACTTTGAGAAATTTAATGAAATATTTATGGAATACATTGGAATGATTTTATCTTGATTAATCATTAAAAAAAACAAAATTATGGATCATAAGAGAATTAGTTATAGCAGGATATTTCTCGTTTAATAGAACGCTTTGTACATGCACACTTTGATCATGTATAGATATAGATATAGCCAAGAAAGTCAAGCGCAGAGACTCAGATATATCAGACGAAAGTCGAGACAAGTTTCTCGCGATCGTCCTTATCTTCAATTTCTCGCGACTGAGACATCTCTCTTCCCCTCTGCCTCTGTCTCTCTCTTTGCCTCGTCGTTATAATATAGTTTGCTAATTAGCTCGTCAGCTCGTTCGTCACGCTTCGTCGATTACACTGTGTAATCCATATCCAACACACGTTGCGCATTAATGCCCCCCCCCCCCCCCCCC
>JABMBV010022861.1:0-16281 GCA_018906735.1 Mesochorus sp. PSUC_FEM 10030011
AAATAATAAAAAAAATAATAAATAAATTTAAAAAATGCAAAAAAATTAAAGTCTTGAAATAAAAGAATTGTCAAATTATAAGTAAAATAATTTACAATTGCATTAAAAAGTATAGGAAAACAAATTATAAAATTCCTAACAATTAAGATAAAAAAAAAAGATTATTTGTTTCCTTTTTATATCTCCGAATGTCAACCTTAATCCATCAAGCAATTTTTCTGATAATTATTTTATAGATGTTTGAAATATCAATAAAAATTATGCGATAGGAATAACCCATTACTCTTTCTACAAGATAATTTATTATTTTCTCCATCTCTCATGTCGATTTTCAACTTATAAGTTATTCACGCTTAAAAGAAAGTATACGAGAGTCTCAATGAAGGGGAACCATCTGTAGTTGCGCTTATCTTAAATATATTAACCGTAAATTTACTTTTAACTATTGAGCCTTTAAGCGCCACGTGAGTAAGCGCTCAAGAACCGCAGCAACGTTAGAGATGTGGAAGGTAATGGAAACAACGATACAATTAAGGGCAACAAAGAAGATACTGAAGAAAGGGTAACGAACGATATTCTCCCAAAACTCGTGCTTTACCATAAATATATATATACGCTTGCGCGAATCCTGTCATTACCATTCTTCTTGGCTTCTCTCCTCTCGGTGCTTCATCGTTTCTATGTATCCATTATCCGTTTCTATTCCACCCCAGTAAATCGATTACTCGTTGATTTTGGTTTTACAAGTTCTACCACTGTGAGTTACACGCAGCGGGGGATTACATATATAGCATGAACGATTCGCGAACGCCCGCGACAGTGACCGAAGTAGATCGTATATACCGCATTGTACAACCGCAGAATGAAATAATAAAGAAGAAAAGTAGTTGAGGTAAATGGGGGTGAGGGTGAATCCAAGGGAAAAGAGAAATAGAGTAGTTATAACGAGAATCGATACACAACGAGAGCGGTTTATATTTATTCATGACGAATAAATACGGATTGCAATAAAGAAAGAAAAAAGAAAGAAAAAATAAAAAGGAGATGGAGGAAAGGACGAAGTGGAACGAAAAGAAACAAAACTGAATCAATCTGTGTAGTGGCTTAACTGTTAAAAGAGGTCGTTATCAGACGACCGTACCGCAGCTATATATGCACGTATTCGCATGAGTATACCACGTGAAAATTCATCGTGTATTTCAAAAGAGATACTTTAAAGAAATAAATGAATAAAAAGTAGAAAACTACGAGTATATATGCACTCGTCTGTTTTGGTCACGTTACCGTACTTTTTTTTGTAAATTCTTTTTTTTGTCTCAAAGTCTCGATTTTTCTTTCGACATAAATGTTCATTTTATGCCTCTATTTTATTCAACAAATCTTGTAGTATTACAAACAAAGTAAAAAAAAATTCAGTCGCATACCCTGAAGGAAAGAGGAAGCGAAGGGGTTGTACGCGGGGTCAAAGGATAAAACGCGACCAGATTTTGGCTGCATCAAAGTTGAATCGTCGATTCAAGCCACGAGGACTTTCCGGAGTCACTTGCCAAAAGATCAATCCCTCTTTTGGCGCACCAGAAATAGCCTCTTTTGTTCTCTCGTCGAACTCGAAACTGTGTATATACTCTGTCGCTCGAGATCAGCAACGAACAATGCAACACACTTCAGTAATACTTTCTCGGTTACTCCATCGCATCACCAACGTCGAAAACGGGCCTTGCTGCCAGCACTATAGAGCAGCTACAACTCAGGAATTGTTCTCGATCGATTGCATTATCGGGGCCTCTGTCGTAGTCTCGCAACAGACGATACTTCCCTCTTCCTCTCTTTCTTTCTTTGTTCCATTTACTATGCTTTCGAGGGATTGTTTTCTAAATCGGCTTTTCACACGCAACGACATCTCACAATGAGATTCTTATTCTTCTCATCCCAGATTCAAACACACAGAAGTGGATCATTCTTTTTTGAAAATTTTAATTTTTCAAAAATCTGTAAAATTCTTGAATTTTAATGTTAACTCAAAACGACAATTTATGATTCGAACAATGGATGTAACGTAACTATTTTTTTGTTTTGTTCTATATGGCCATAAATAAGTTTTTCAGATAAAAAATTAGGGATATTTACGAAGGAAAGTCGGAAAATTTACAAGCTTTAAAAATCATAATTTATATATGCCACTTAGATCATATAGCTTATAAATTCACAAAAAGATCGTAAGAAAAATAATCGAAATTTGGACAGAACTACGTTTGTTTGGATTTGTTTAGGCCAATATATTTTTTTAAACACATTTATATTGAAATTTTCTTTTTAATTTAAAAAATTTTTGTTAAACAATTTTATCACTTCTAATTAAATACAATATTATATAACCTCTTAATAAGTTTATAAGAATATTCTTCTTCCTGTTTACAGCTTCAAAAATCTAATAATATTACAAAAATACGTTTAAATGCCTTTTATGCACGTTGACTGTTGAAGTCATTGTTAAGATGATCCCGAACATACGATTTCAAGCTCTGCCGGTAATAACGGGGAAATGCTCCATTAACGAATTTAATTTCAGCTCAATTTAAAATCCTTCATACGAATTATAATCAAGTATTTTAAAACTAGATAATACACACACATGCATACTCTCAACCATTCGTTTTCGGATGAATCGTTTCTTAAATTTTTCCCATTCATCTCACGGCACCAGAATTTTTTTTCTCATATAATAGACTTCAATTTTGTATGCGGTTGCTAAATTTATACGGTTTTAGCTTTTTTTTTTCACGAGAAATATCCACAAAAGAATAAAATGGTGGCTTTAATCCGAGAACGGACCCGAGCCAACACATTGGAAACGTTGAAAAAGATGTATACGTATGTGGCACACGTGAAAAGTGTGTGGTACAGAAACGGCGGAAAATCAGCAGGGATATAGAAAAGACTGGAGTATTTGTGGGTGGGAGAAAAAGCCGCCACAGAAATCGAAAGACGCGGCCGGTACTCGCCAACCATTAATTGGATTCCCAGCTCGCAATTCCCAGTATGCTCCTGGTGCAGGCCACTCAATTAAACTAACGTTGCGCTCGGACGATTCGGTTACCCCCGCTACTATACTACTATCGATTGCTCGGCCAATCGAAGCAATATCCCGAGTTTCCCTCTGGCTGTTCCGGCCCGAGACCTTACCGTCGATTGTCTAGACTTCCTGTTCTCTCACTTGTATCTATCCGGACCATGTTCGTGTATACGGTCAGCCTATATATTTGATGGGCTCACTCACAAGAGGGCCTCGAGTACCACAGGTACTTGAGCTGCCGATTCATAGAATCTAGTATTCTCAATAAGCGAATTCTTCTCAGATTACACGCATGTCGAGATTACTGTTATTATTAGATTGTAGTACGTGAAATCCTTATATCTTCTCACTTTTCAGTACGAAAAAAGTACGTTAAGATTTTTAAAGTGGGAAAATTAAAAAAAAAAAATTGTAAAAATGAAAAAAAATATGCTATGAAAAATCGTTTTGGATAAATTTAAGTTGCACCATTCGAAAGAATGACAAACAAACAACTTTTGACTGTTTTTAAACAAAAACAAATATTGAGAAAAATTACTTTTTCTATGTATACTAACGTTTTTGTGATAGAGCTCCGAAAAAAAGGAGTATCGATTTTTTTTAATCACACCCTAATATGTATACGTGTTATAAAAGTACACTTGAAATAGCGGTAGCGATCGCGTTGCTTATATATATAGCATATCATCGTGTTCTTTCGCATGGGGTTTCTTCTAAGAATGCGATCGTTATCCGTTATACCTTCACGCTGCAATAAGGTTTACGTAATCGCGTTTAGGTACACCGGCCCTCGCGCGAAGGAGAAATTTTCCGGCCTCTGGCTCTGATACATGCAGAGTTGCCGCCGCTCCTATCACGATTGCTCTCGTACTGCGAAACTCGTGTGCTGCGACAGCGAAACTCGTAAACTTCCACCCTCGAACTCGTAAAACTTTTTCCTTCTCGCTTTCGTGTCTTTGCACATATTATCTTTCTCACTCGCTCTTTCCTTCTCTCTCTCTCTGTCTCGTTCTTTTTCACAATAACGCGACTCTCACCACGTGCGTTCTGCGATGCAGGGCACATCTTTCGTTCCCTACTTCGAATTCTCATTTACGAATGCGCACGAGTTTCTTCGTTTATATATACGATAGATCGCTGTATTTATATATACATATATACTTTTCTTTTATTTTCTAGATTCAAGATAATGTACGCAGTGGAACCCATGTATTTTCAACCCCCTCCATAATTAACTATTCATCCCTTCCCTTAACACAAAACTTTTTCTCTGCTGTTTTATAACCATGATGATCATAAATATACGGCAGAATTTGGACATTATGAATAACGATATTTTTGATTATTTATTTACAAAATATTTTTTTTTTCTATTCGGGTTTTCTAAAATCTTAAGAAAACTATAAAACGATAGAACTATCTTAATCTGTCATGTGAGTTAGAATGTTTAAAAACATTACACGTAAGCACAAAGTCGTTTCACGACCGAATGTTTCGTTCTGCTATTGGGAAAATTCACGTCCCTGCCTATGTAACGAGTATCCTCGCATAAGAACCTGCAGAATCAGCTGCATTAAAAGAAGTTTAATTACAGTCGAAAGACAATCTCCTTTCTTCACTGTAACGATAAAAAGGAGATTATTGTTCATCGTAAACTGTATTTGAGTATGATCGAGTCGTTAGAATTTGTCATCAGAATCCTATGCAGCATTTTCGAACGTTTTATTGATTTCATCATATATACACTCAGCAGAAAAAAAGGAGCAGTAAGAAATTTGCGCTTTTATAGTGACTTTTGAAAGTTCCAAGTAAGAATTTTCACAATCGTTCGATCATCCACAAAAAATTGTACTTCAAAAGAATAATTGCACGTCATTTTATAACTTATAACTTATAAATAACCAATGCTGGAGTATCAATAGACCTGCATCTGATTCCTGTACTTTATATTTTTTTGTAAATTACCCAAAACTATTTATTGTTAAAAATTTTCAACAGATTATAGTTGTAAATAAATGAAAAAAAAAGAATAATATATAACATTAACAGGAGTGTCCTACAACCGGGATTAAAACTTGTTCAACAGATGCCACACCAAGTTAAAAATATTAAAGTATTTGTGTAGTGCGTATATGTATTCAGGGGTTGCAGCTACAATCAACCGGAAGTAGAAGCAGTTAACGGGGAGAGTCTCTCGGCCAAGTATTTAACGAGTGAGCACTCGAAAATGAGCACTTTCCGAGTTCAGAGCTATGCAGAGTTGCCCTCGATTCAAAAAATACAATTATGTGTGTCCCCCTTACGCTAAAACATGGTAACTTGCATAGACGTTACTCTGACCCACAACTGGTATACGAGCAAGAGAGATATGACCGCTTTTGCGGATTAAATGTTCGTTGGTTCAACTATATACATATATAAGTGTATATATATATGTAACAAGCTAACCAGTTTCCGCGCTCTGGGTATAGCGAGAGTGTGCACGAGTATTTTAAACCGTAGAGGGCAAGTCGGCAATTGCCGGTGATATACGTTTTTTTATCTTCGTAACAACCCGTTACAACAATTACCCTCGAGTCTTGCACACCAACGCGCGAGACATAGTTGGCTCGAATTCAGCATATTTCTCTTTTCCTACTATTCCCTCTCGAGTGTCCTTAATCCAAGCACTGAGCTTGCTATTCTTTTACTTTTAAGAGTCCCTGTGTCTCGAATCGTCGAAATTTCGTGACTGAAATAACAAAAGGATGCGGATAAGCTGACGTTGAGCGGATGATCAAGTTATATATACTTTGGGCCTTGAAATTGATTTTATCTGATAATAAGTGGCGAGAAAGTACCGACAATCACTCGCTACTTATTTTCGTTAGATTGTAATGTTTTTATACGATAGACACGGTTTCAGTATAGTTACAAAAATTTTCTAGAATCTGCGTTACATTCGATGTAATTTGTTTATATTAATATTTTAATATTTTTTTTTTCATAGGAAAAAATCATTTTTTATTCAAAAAATATATTTGAAACATTATCAAAAAATTCGCTATAGTGAGTTATTTTTTTTATTTTAAAAAAATTCTCCAAAAATAGCATTTTATAAAATCATATCAGAAGAATATAACAAGAAAATGACATTTATGATAATAATTTCTGAAACGTCGATCGTATAATTATGTTATGCATTACAGCGAACAAAATTTCTTTTTTTTTTCATATCCACAGAGACTTCGAATATTTTTATGAACATTATCGATTGAATGTTGAGATGAAATGAGTTCATGCCAGCATGCGAGCGACACGACAGAGGAAGTAAATATAACAAGTTAATTCAGAGTCAGTTGAGCTGGTTTAATCTTTTGGTCCTCTATTAAAAGATCAGGCTGGAGTAAAAGGCCACGGGCCATCAAAGGTGACGGAATAGTATATCCGTTAATCCTGTCGAGTTTCGAGATCCCATCCAATTTAGTAGTTCCACTCGTTCGTAAATAGTTCGTTGATAAAAAACTTTTTTTCTCTTGATTCACGTCACGCATGTTCCTAATCTCGAGGCACGAGAGCTATATATCCAGCGATAGTCGAATCTCGCAGCAAGCACGATAGTGTTAATAACGGATTTGTTGCCAAAAAAAGTTTTCTACAGGCAAAATCCTTATTTCCGAAAGCTTTTTCCTCCTCAAAATCACTATGTATGGCCTGTGGTCTTTACAATATTGATTGGAGAGTGGAAAGCGAGAGGGGGGAGGAGTAGGAAATGCCAACATGAAAATATTTCATGAGAAATGTTTTTTGGGTTTTGAATAGTTGCCTTCTGGATTTGCTTTCAAGTACACTTGACTGTATGAGAAAGTGATTAATTTTTTTTTTAATTTGGATAAACCGATTTCGCGGGACTTTTTAATACTTGTTTTTTTTTTAAGTTTTTTATGTTTTAATCATCTTATCATCATTATATTTTTTACATACATTGTATGTTTTTTCTTAAGTTTTAACTTATAATATTTTGAACAAAAAAAGTTTTCTTTCAATTTTTATAATCGTCATATTTTTGGTTTTCATCCAAGAAATTTTATCACCCTTTGGTGTCTTTTTCACAATTTAATTCTTTAACGGCCAGGCCTATTTCTCGATGGCCCAGAATTATTTCTTTTGATAGTATAATTAAAAATGGGTTGAATATGAATGCAAGCACACTCATATTTTTCGTATTGTCGTATTGTCTGGTGGTAACGACTCTCGTGGCACTATGTCGGTTATGTTATTTGCATCTACACGATCCTCATTTTCAAATACAAAATGCGATCTTCCTTCCCTCTACCCTGCATACGGTTTATATGCGAGTGTATAAAGCGAGTAAAGACCTTTCACCGTGGCTTCATTAAGAATCCTCGCGAGATTGCGACCTTACGCGCAAGCACCGTGGTCCGCTACGAGCTTGCACTGGCTTCACGAACACGAGGGACGAGCGTTCGCGACGACGTTCAACTCTTTGAGGGAGGCTGGGCGAATGTAAGAGAAGGACAAAATAGACATGTATATATATATATAAAGAGCTCGACGGGTGGTGACTGAGTAGCCTGCGGAACGCTTCGCGTAATGCCTCTATTAAAATGCAATCCCACATCTTACCCTCCGACGACCAGAGCCAGCGAAGTCGAAGAGCGAGAAAGAAAGGCAAACGCGTACACTATAAAGAGTATGGCAAGCCCGGTTTATATGGTATAGACGAAAGCCAGTGGGGGCTTGCTGTCTAGCTCGTGTTTCTCTTTTTATTCATTAAATAACCGTATAACCGAGTCCCAAGACCACGCGACCTATACCCACTTTCTTCGTCGTCGTTAAGCACCGAGACACAACGCCGCCGTGTGTGCCTGCGCAAAAGTGAACTTCTAAACGGCTCTTCCGGAAAATGCAAATTTGATCTGGTGTGTATATTTATGTATATATATACCGGCTCGAATAAATGCGGTACAGACCCCTAATACATTTATACTGAGAAACTTGAGTTTCAGATGCTGTCAAAGGAACACACGCCGGTTATAAAAGCTAAAGGATTTCAGTAAACGCATTTCTTCCACATTCTCTAAGCTCAATTCGTGAAAATCGACGAAAAACTTGGAATATTTTTTAAGGTAAAAAAAAAAATTTATTGCTAAATAAATAACAATAGTTGCAGAATACATTTTTTTTTCATCGTTCACATTCTGGTACGGAAATTTTCATATTTCAATACAAAATAAGCCTGTTTTATTCAGGATTATTTTCGAACAAGATACCAGAGCATTGAAAACTTTTCGATGAAGAATTAATGCAGAAATCGAAACAGCCGCCGCAGGCACAGGGTTCATGACAAATTTACGTACTTTAGTAGTCGAGACTTGAACTCGTGATTTCCGATATAACTTTACATATGACCATATTATTCCCTCTGGGAACCTAAATTTACCTGCCACATATGCAAGCACATATACTGACCGCTTTGTCCCCTGTGAGGATCGTAACACCCTGGAGTTGGGCATCCAAGCATCTCTTGTGTTTGCTCATAGTATCGCTAATGAGAGTTACCCGCGCATTCAACGAGAAAATCATCTGTTACACGTGTGTCACGAAATTAAATAAATAGATAAATTTTTGAATATCAAGAATTCCATGTCCAACTCGACCACTTTAAAATCCAACCTCTTTTGATTTAATTACAATCTGTTTTATCACTATTAAAAAAAAAATCGTAACTTTTTTCTGGTTTTAAAACTTGTTGACGTCAACTGCCAAGGCATAGAAGTACGTTGTGCTCTTCATGATTAATCCTCGTTTGTTTTTTAAAAGACTTCAGGGACAACTCCAACGCGATTTATATTAATAATCCATGAAACATTTTAACAATAGTTTTATCAGTAAAAATATTGTTAAAACGATCGTGTAAATTCATCGAAGAAATACGCTGCTGGTTTCAAGTATTGATAAGAACAGCCAAAGCTTCATTGAATCTGCACAGAAATGTCTCTGACTCTGGTGCGACGGTACTGCCTGGAGCTAATATCATTATTACCCGTTGATCCCCTATATATCCCTACCGACCCTAAAAGCAAACGGCTGAGGGCTACAGCAAGCATAGAACAATCAGCATGATTGGCGGTCTCGAGTATACACCCGCCCGTACCGTTCTTCGTCTCCCTCGTGTTGCACCACCGAACCTTCACTGATATACACTGACTGCTTGTGGTGGTCATTGATGGGGCGGTTGTCCTGCTGCTGCTGCTGCTTGACCACGTGGATTGAGCCAAAAAGCTTTTGGCTTTGGGACCATGTGTATATATGCTGCGCTATTTGTGTCCACGTAAATGTTTGCCGGATTGACTTGATAACCAAAAGTCCCCCGACATTGATCTGTATATGCTATATGCGGTGCTGCGCTGCGGTATTCCATGAAACGGAGGGTGATCTTGAAACTATCATGGAAGAATAGCTGTTGAAGTTACACAATATAATCATTGACACGAAAGGATAATCGTAAATAATAATTTCTCATCTTGGCCAAAGACGAAATGAAGAAGATAAATGTTCAATGCTAAATTTAACAAATAAATAAATAATAATGAAAAAATAAAAAAAGAATTTGTATTTTAAAGCATCTAAAATCGAATAAATAGATATAAAATTAAGAGTTAAAGCGCAAATTATGTGAAACGATAAAATCATTGAAAAGCTGGAGAAACTTCATTGTGTTACCAGAGAAAATGGTGTATTACTTTCATATCAGTATTATATGAATTTTTATAAATTTTCGTCTGGAATTATCATCAATCTGATCATAATATTTTCAAATATATTCAAACTACAGCAACTCCATTATTATTTTGTTCGATTTCAATGATAGTAAGCCGAAACACATATAGGTTTTATATTTTTCACTGCATATTTTTCCTTTTTATCTCAACTGTACGGCTTCTGTCATCGCTACTTTATTTTCTCAGCTATACATTCTCACACTGTATACCCTTCCACCGAACAAACGCTAGACGTTGTATGATAGCTGTAGTGTACAACTATTCTGGTGCACGATTCACCGGACACAATACAGAACCACCAGGGATCGTTTCCGAAAGCCATAGCAATAAAATACAAAGTTGCCTCGGGGCGGTAGTAGTGGACCCTCGCGCGTGCTCTCCTCGTTCTCGTAACGCACATGACGACGTTGGAGAGGTTGGTTTCTGTGCTTTCGCTGCTGCTACTGCTGCTGTTGGCCTATATTGCATTATACATTGCTGCGCATTTTACCAAGAGCACCCAAGAGCTTAACCAGAGAAAGGCCGAACATTTCGGTCCGGTAATACTCAAAGCCACTCGCTTTCCTTCTCTCACTTATATTCTGACTCGCAGAGCACGCGCTCGCGATCCTCAATCCCGGGTCGAGCTTTTATGGCTCGTGTACTGCTTTGTAACTAATACGTTTGTATATGTACACCATATTCTTGTGTTTAATTGTATGTGCACGTGAAATTCACTTGAGCTACGTCATTTGCTTATATATGTATATAAACTTACATTCACATTCATAGACGAAAATAATATATGCGCGGGTCGCATGATGCCGAGAGCATGTGAAAGTTCTCTGAGTGTATATACAACGCGCTTGGGAAAAGCAGGCAAATGCTCTCAATCTACTCTTCTAATTTGGCTCGCGAACAAAATGCATACCGACGAATGTGTCGCGAGAACGAAGATAGAAAAGGAGGATGAAAGTTTATCGAACGACACCCTACAACTTAAGCGCGCTCGTGTATATATATATAAGAAAAAGAGAAGAAAATGAAGGCGAGAAAGTAACGTAAAAGTATGAGGAAAGAAGGCGTAATAGCGAAACGGTTTTGGAAGGGATGAAGTGAGTCTCCTGAATACCGAGAAGAATAAAAAGATGTTAGAGCGAGTGTACGTATCTACTGGGCTGGAAGAACCGATAAGCGAGATTCGCGGATTTCACGTTCGGTGAATTTACAATGGAAACTCCTTTTCTTTTTCTTCTTCTTCTTCTTCTTTCTCGGACTCTTTACCGAAGTTCAAATTTTCACGAATTTTTTAGAGTGCTCGGGAGTGTCTCTCGGTAATTTTTTTTTCTTTTCTTTGCCGCTTTGAAAATTGCAGCGTTGAGAATTATTTCTGAAATCTTCATTTGTAAAAAGATAAATTCATTTACGTATATATATTTTTTTTTCTACGAGTATACCGTTTATTCGATGTCTCTTTTTCTTTTCTCATTACGTTTCTTTTTTCTCTGGTAAAATTATTTCATTTAATCAGGGGTTTATCCTTATTGGATTTTTTTCGTGCTTTACATTCTGCCTCTAGAGAATTTTATCAGATCATACGAGTTTAAGAGGTCTCTCGTAAATTTGTTCACACATGTTCAATATTTTACTCTGTCACATCATGTACATACGTTTTATATAAATATGTCTGCGTATAGTTGCCGATTTCGCCATATGCGCGAGAGAGTGGTGAAAGAAAACGTGGAGAAATTCAGTGCGGGGAGCGCGCGTGGTCGCTGCAATTTTTGTGCGCGACACATACACGCGGAAAGTTTCTACCGTAGATGTGCAAAGGTATAACAGGGCGGAGATACGCTCTCTGCAGCCATCCCTGCCAGACGAAGAGCTATCTTCTCTACTCTCTATATACTTCTTCCTTCCCTTTTTCTTCTTTGTGGGACTTGGGCACTCCATTGGGAAAAAGGCTAGCCCTCTGCTGTCGAATCTCGGCCACGTGCGGCACCGGATATCCGGTACTCCGATTCCTCCTCCCAAAAAGTAGAGGAGATAGAGAGAGAGAGAGAAACCGAGAAAACTGGCTCTACTCTGAGCACGTTTGACAATAGCTCTATCGACATTCTGCGGATACGAGATTGTCACGATCGGACAGGCGCGACGGAAAATTCCGTCGGAAAATTTGCCTATTTCCCGGTGAACAATATGCGACCCGATAAAGTCCAAATTCTTTCATGGATGAATAAATGTTCCATTTACGTGATAGCTTATTCTGAATTTCCAATAGAAATTACATTTCACTTTTATAGTTATCAGTTGTTTTAAGCCAAGATTATTTTCTGGATTCGATATGATATGTGTAATTGTGAAATTACCTTTGATTGAACTTTGAAAAGGCTTTGCTGTCAGTTGATTCTTAATATTTAGCGACAGCTTTTGTCCACAACGTTTCTCTTCTTTATTTTTATCTTTATTTTATTTTATTTATTTTTTTACACCTTTTCTAAATAAAAATTTCTTTTTTTTTTGCCAGTATAAATAAACTTTATTAAAGAAATATTTATAATTAAAATGATAAACTTATTTGAACATAATAGTGGAGCAGCTGAATATCGATCTTAAAACGACCTACGTCAATTATTGAAAATTTAATATATAGCCGAAATTTCAACCGTGTAAAATATTGAGTAAAGTTAAGCGGCCAAACGGAAACGTTTGTATTCGAGCTTAAATTTTAATCGTAAGAATCCACACTAATTGTTCGCAGCTGCCTAACGAGGCGTGAACTCCCCCGATGTTTGCTCCGGTAAATTTCAAGTTTTCGTTGTAATGTTCTCAGTTTTATTTCAGAACACCTGGCCAAAACGTCACCGAAGATTGACGCCATATTTATCTCTCCGTCTTTATATTGAAATCGCGTGAATTCATTCATACACAGAATTCCTCGCATGCTGTGTGCTCCGATCGAGCGAAGGTTTTCGCTGATGCGAGTGGAAAAAATTGCGATTTTACCGTGAAGACGAAGAATTTTTGAAATTTTTTTTTTTTCCGAGGGGAGATTTAAACCGCAGGACGAGAACGATGTATCCTCGTGTGTACTAAAGTCACGGGCGACACGGACCGCACGAATACTCAATACGATTAGCGCCCCCATCCTTTCTTTCTCTATATTTTTCTCGCAGACACCTCGGAGACCAAAGAGGACCGAGAGTCTTCGGCTTTTCGTATTTCTCTCTCCCTTTCCCTTTTATGGAGGACAATGGATAAAAGACGAATCTCTATACTTGGCCAGCACACGAACGAGTGTTATTCACGCTCGATTCAGCCTCATCGAAGCGCATCGGATGCAACGCCCTCTCTGCTGCCCCGTTGCTTAAACACGCATACATTCGTGCAGCAAGTAAATTTTCAACCGATTTTTGCGTTTATATCCTTGTTTCTCTTTTCCCATACTTGTTATCTTTCTTCTACATCATACAAGAACTCCGGTACAATCTTAAATCTCAAATCTAACACATACGAAAAGACAAACTTATGCTCTAATAAACAAATTTTCAAATCAAAATAATTTTGATAAAATCGATTTTATTTGAAAAAAAAAACGATTTTTCATATAATTTTTTATTCAAACGCTATTAAGAAAGAAAATATAAATTTAATATTTATTCTAGCTTGATGTGAAATTATTTGATATTTAAAACATGTCAATTTTGTTTATATAGAATTTAATTTCATTAATCTTCAAACGAATCTTATATACTTGATATATATAATAACGTAAGGAATTCTAAATCTTCGAGTAAGAATTACAGATCTCAAGAAATAACGTTTATCGTTGAAATAATCGATAGTTAATTCTGAAAGCAATTCAAGTCCGAGAAAAGCTGAATTTAAGTCTTCGATAAAGAAGGTTTTCTCTAGTTTATTCCAACACTGATCTCGTTACCTTTATCCAAGGCTATGCAACGTATATATACATATATATCTATATATGTACAGTGTGAATGGATGCAGGTGTGAGGCATAGATAGGATCGTGACTCTTTTCGTAACGATAAGTAGGCGCTAAACGTCTGTGAAAATGAGAAAGAGGAAAGGGAGATGGATAAAAAGAGCAGGGAGAGGAATAGAAAGATGAGGATCGGTAAGGGATGTTATTCGAAGTGGGGGAAAATATCTTGTGCCGAAGCGAGCGCATCTTGATGTTCGCTCTAGAAGAAAAACCCGAGAGCTTATACACGTGCTCTTGTGTTTTTGCACTTTTGCTCCACGCGCCGCAGAGACACAAAGCTGTCCAAATCGCAAAGAATACCAGGAGCTACACTCCGCGCAGTTACGTGAAATACAATCCAAGAAAGGATATCGAGCGTATATATTCCATTGGTGCACAGGTGCACGATCCACGGTGTTGCCGCTTAAACAAATTGTGCTATCTCGCACCGTATGTATATTACCCTATATAAACTAACATACGTGCGTACTTATATGTACGTAAGGTATTTCGTACCAACTATAGACTTATATTGTCATTGACAATTCCTTGAATTTAATTCAAATATTTTTCATATTAATATTTCAACACTTAGACGGGTAGTAGTAACTTTATAAATTATTTTTTATTTAAAGAGATTCCAAATAGTTTTGGAAAATAATGCCATATTATTGAAAAATTTATTTTAGATTTTACATTATATATTTTTTTTATTTTTTGCAAAATTATAATTTAGTACATTGCGTAGCAAAAAAGTTATTAAGTTTTCAAGGTTTCTAACTTTTCTATGCATACCTACCAGAAAAGAGATAAAAAAAAAGTTAAAAAAAAAACATTATAATAGACACACTGAATTAATTTTTTTGATATTTACTTCAAAAATTGTAGTAACAATTTCGACGAATTTTGAGAAATCGTGCGAGAAATACAAATATATTCGACATTGAATCAATTCAATCGCCTTTGACCCGAGTGCACAAATGTTTAATTCCGCGTCCTACATTTCAAACCTGTTTTAAATGTACATAAAGGTATATGCGTGTGTCATAGCGATTTGTCCTGCGAGAGATTAAAAAAGAAAGTCTCGTGGGGATTGGATCCCGACATGTTTTTTTCAAAACGATCTACAAAATGTCGTGGACTTATATGTATAAATGCATAAAAACACACTGTCTTAGCTGCATATGTATACATTCGGTTGTATAGATAGAAGAAAGTTTTAGGAAAATGTTTAAGAAGAGATTTTTGGTATCTCAGATCTCACGAGTTCCATCAACGATTCCAATAGTAATAGCTTTGGAGTTGTCTCGCGAGGGCATTCATTTATCTCGTTTCTTCAAGGATATTTCACGAAAAAATATATTAAAGTATTCGAGATCTTCGGGTCGGATATAGAACGAGCATTTTTTTTTTTCCTATGTGAGTGTATGTCATCGATGCTTGAGAGACTTTATACCGTACTCGGATCACTCTGCCCTCGCGCTTGCTGTCTAGTCTGTTGATCCACGAAATCTTTTCTACCCTCTTTCGCTCTCGCACAAACGTTTATTTTTCCTTTCTCCTCCTTCTATCTCTCGAGGAATTTCTGTATGTTGTCACTTATTGCAGGCAACTGGATCGAGAAATGAAAAAAAAAAAAAAAGACGAAATCTCGTGAGCGCCAACACTCGTGCGTGCGACGTCGTCGTACAACACACACCCATGGTGACCCGCACGTTTATTTCGCAAATCCAACCATTGTCCCGGCTAAAACGGTCCACCAAGTATCTATACACGCTTGAATATATTTGTATATGTGCGGGTATGGACCCTTAGGACACACGCACACAATAAAAACCGATCGCCGAAAGGTCCAGGTTTACATAACTCGGCATCTGTCACAACTATTTGTATCGTACGAAACGATGACGGAATAGATCTAGAGAAGGAGAGGGAAGAAAAGGGGGAAAAACATCCCCTATCTCACTCGCCGCGATCGGATGAGATCCGCGACCTTAAAATATCCCTTATACTCCATGACTATAGGGCTTAAAACCTCTCGCGCCTTTTGTCCGAAAAAAATCTGACGACAACGAAGATGACAAACGACAAAACCATGTTTGTATATTCACTTGTGTAAGGATCTAGTCCTCCTTCAACCTTTGTATAAATATATATATGTAGATCACTGTATATAAGAATTATGTACATACATATACCGCGTAGATGTTTTAACAGCCTGCGGCAATTCTCGAGTGGTCCTCGCATCCACTAATACTTTTTCTCCCTTGTGACTGTGAAATATATTCTGAAAATATAAATGTAAATATGTATTGGTACTCGTTCGCATTGAGAGGCTATTTATTGTTGAATAATCGGAATATTTTTCAATCTCTTATTGTCTCAAGATATTTAGGATTTCAAAATTGTATATTTTTCATGTGGAAAAATATATACTTTAAAATATAGGTTAATATAATT
>JABMBV010022972.1:0-16280 GCA_018906735.1 Mesochorus sp. PSUC_FEM 10030011
ATTAATAATAATTAAAGTGATTTATTTTTCCCTAAATTGTTATTAAATGATTTCATCACATCTACTTAAATATTAAAAATTCAGTACCGAAAAATTTCAAAAAACAAAACGTTCACGTTTTGCATGGGCAAACAATGATATCGTTGCTTTTCTGATTGTCCTATATATAAAAGTACTGAAAGGTCCGTACGCGAATTGTGTCCAAACTTCGATGTTAGCCTGCGCTATGATTCGACGGAAAAAATAGAGGAAAACAGGCGAAAGGATCGATACAGTATAATATACATGAATATATGTATCTATCTATTCGTGGATAGCTCCCGATGGCATGATAATGTATATGATATTTTTTTTTCTCCCGCGCGTATATGTTTCAACAAGTAAGAAAGAAAATCCTGGTATATAGAAGGGTGCGGAAAGAACCGTTGAAACTTTATCGTAGATTTATAGACGCCCCGTTAACGCGGAGAAAAACGAGAACGGAAATTTTTCTAGTTTGTCCCTAATCTACTCGATTCCTCGAGATATAGGCGGTGAGAGGGGGATCTCTCGGTAGTCCGTAGGAGAGGTGAGGTGAACGCGTAGAAAAGTTGGCTGTATTATAGGCTATATGTATAAGAGTTTTGAGGGCGCCCAGCACGAAGAGTTCGAAGACTTTTTATCGAGCTTGGGAGATCTTTTCACAATTTGCATGGTTTTCTATTGTTTACGAGGGGAAACAAAAAAAAAATTATTCGAGTTCACGATATACGCCATCACGATCGTCACGTAACTTCGATAAATTATCCGAAACTTTTATAGCCGGTAAAAAGATATGCTCGCAAATCCCAGAACTCAATTAAAATAGGCTATACACATATGTTTGGATTAATTGAAATTCAAAAATTATAAACTATTGGGTAAAAGCTCGCTAATTTGTTGAAATGTTTTTTTTTTAAATTTTTTTCATTACATTGATCTTCGATTCATCGTGTTTATCCGTATAGCGTTAAACCGGATTCATGCGCCCTACGGATTTTACACGGTCACTCGACTCGTCTAAGCTGAGTAAAAAAGCCCTTTAACTATGTCCCTTTTCCTGTCTATCTCTCATTCTCTATCTCCACTTTTCTGTTTTCGCCAAGAGTGTATTGTCATGTTCTCGGACCTGGATCAGTAACCAATCTAGAGTTAAAAACACGATCTCTCACCATTATTCGGAGCAGAGAATCGAATACTTCGATGTATATATATAACATAGATTGTTGCCTACTGCACAGCTAGCATCTTGCTATCACTGAATCCGATAGAAAAAGGAAATGGAGGGGTTTGAACATGGTATACAGTGCTGAGGATATAAGTAGATACTATAAAAGTCTCGGTCCATAACAACCCTTTCACTCGTAGTTTGGAAACCGTAAACTCGTATATCCAAACAAAACTCCTCACTGATGCGCATTCGACCTGGATAAACGTTATCTAGAATATATATATATATATGTGCACATTTATAC
Source organism: Mesochorus sp. PSUC_FEM 10030011 (assembly GCA_018906735.1). Classification (NCBI taxonomy): domain Eukaryota; kingdom Metazoa; phylum Arthropoda; class Insecta; order Hymenoptera; family Ichneumonidae; genus Mesochorus; species Mesochorus sp. PSUC_FEM 10030011. The sequence continues at coordinate 1,494 of JABMBV010022972.1, forward strand.
ATAAGAGATGAGATGAGTGATGTTTTTCTCACGGATATCGCAACTCGAGAATCTACAGAGTATACATATAGTCCCAATCGAAAGTTACTTTTCAATTGTTCGACCCAACACGTTCTACGTCAGAAATACGAACTTGTAGTGATGTCACAGAAAACGTACAATTTAGTTAATCAATTGATCTCACACGGACAATCTTGCCGACTCACGAGATTTGGATTTTGAATCTTAGATTAAAAGAAAAAAAAATGAAGTGTTGACGCATTTAATTCTTAATAAAACGCACAGGAGATCGTTTTTTACGAGCAGTGATTGCATCTTCGGCAGTTTCACCCTTCAGCAATTTATTTTTATTCAAACCAGCGCCTGTTTCCTCATCCCGTTCTCTTCTATTTGCTTCTGATAAGAAAATACGGCCTTAAAAATTCATTCAATGTTATTTGTGAACTCGTCGGTTTTCCTGAGGATTCGTGAAGATAAAAAAATACATATCGAATGGCTTATAAATATACATTTGAGATCCACTCCGATTTTCGCTCTCGCAAATTCTGCTGCGAATGCGTCTTTTTCCCTGATTTATTTCGGGGTACTATCAAATCGTGCGTTTGAGAGCAGGGCGGAGAGGGGGGAGGGGTACCGCGAGAGAAAACGGACACGAAAGGGCTTAAGGGATTAAAATAATAATAACGTTGGAAATTGGACACGGTACCGAGAGGTGCGGGTCCCTCGTAATCTTTGGTTGCCATATGCCCAGTGGTTGCCTGGAACGAAGCCAGCCGAGTGTAGAGGGAGAAGGGGGGGAAGGGGAGGTGGGAGGTGAAGGCACGAGAAAAAAATCATCGCGCAACCTAATCTGGCATCCCAAAAGGGGAGAATTTATTCAATTGCCAAGCTTCGCGCAAACGCAGATATATGCGTACACACAAGCCGAAAAAAGAGACGTTACGGGTGTTTCGAATGAGCCTGCGGGCACGTGGCTTTAAAAGAGAACAAAAAATTGCCTCACTCCGTACTCGTGCAAACCCAATTGAATGAATAAAAAAAAAGAAATGTTTGGATAACGCGCCAGGATAAAATCTCGATAGGTTCAGAGACTGCGCGAGACTGACGATTTAATTATAAATTTTTATAGCACCTTCGAGATCCCATAGATGTTAAGATAATTCTCGAAAAATATCTCACTATAAATACCATGAAAATATTCACGTAATTCAACATTTTCCCTATAATAATTATGAACGAAAAAAGTAATTTCCTTCCATGTTGTAAATAATAAAGGAAAAAAAATGAGATATACTTTGTGATACAAGGGCAAATAAATAAACAGTCGATAACCGTGTATCAGGATTCGTTACGAGAGAACGAGAGATAAACAGGGTGAAGAAGAAAGCGGGTTCAGTTAGTGCTATAATATAGACCCCTTTCCCTCGACTCCAGACCCTCCCGATAGCGTATAATATATGGCATTGTTCGCGCTCTCTTAGTTCCGCACTGAACGAGTATATTTATAAGGGGTGACTTTTTCTTTCATATGTTAAGCAGATCAGTGTCGGCTAGTAGACAAAAAAAAAAGAAAGAGAGGGTGATGCTAACAGTGAAGCTTTTGCCACACTCTACCACAGATCCAATTTACTGCTAGCATTGCTCGCGTCTCAAGATTCGAAAATATTCTGTGGTAATTTTAATAAAAGACGAAAAAAAAAAACTCAAACACTATTTCAACAATCGAATCGCAGTTCATCTTATTAATAAAAATAATTTTCCATTATTTATTGAAATGAAACTATTTTTGTGACGTAATTTTTTTTCTATACGTTTCAGAACACGTCCAAGAGTTTAGCTGCGGGATGTTGTACTACAGAACTCTATACTTGGACAGCAAGAGAGAAGCCCTCTACGTCGGAGCAATGTAGGTTACATTAATTATTTTACCATACTCATTAATCGATATCAAATTATTTGTTCGAAATGTTCACTTTTACACTACACTAATTTGAATAATTTCGGAGCCTATCTGTTCGATCGATTTTAGTTACGAATGGATGCATTATTGACGTTTAAATCAATACAAAAATATGATTACAAAATTATCGAAATCGAAGTTTCTTCGTGATAAATATTACATATTGGCATTTGGCGAATCCAGCGTAATAATATATGAGTGTCTGCGAATATAATTGACGTAAAAATGTATTATACTTCAGATTTTTTATAGATTTTATCTTACAATTTGACTTGATAATTTTACATATCTGATAAAATAATTTACCATCATATAAAATATTTTATTATAAAGCCTCTCAAGTGTATGTTATGAAGATTCTCAAATCTAATGGTAAAAGGGTAAACAAAAAAATATTTTCCTAGATAATTTTCTGTAGCGAATATTCGCAGATTCAACGAGAAACAAAAATCTAGAACGGTTGAGCTCGCGTTACCGAGGGAAGAAGCAACAGAAATCGGAGAGTATCTTGTATACGTGGATACCACAGGAATGTAAAAGCCCATCGCTCGTCAAATTAACCAACGAGAACTTTTCCGATAAATCACACGTATCTGTGGCTGTTTTTTTCCCCGCGCGACTTTTGCTATTTGGAGGCTTCCAAACCTCCGTCCCTATGGCAACTGAACTTTAGCTAGCTTTTCCCTTCGCGCCGTTACGTCGTGTTTAACAGCTTGTGTATTAGTGGTGTGTATCGGCGCCGCCGCCACTGTTATATCCATGGAATCTGAAATCCAATCATTATTATTTTTCATTACCCCACGTTTTCTCTGCGGCTATCTCGCGCGAGCACATCGAAACTAATCAACAAAATGCATTTATTAATATCCAGTATTCATCGAGAATTTCGTGCTATAAACTGGACAAACATTTTTCCTCGAAAACTTTCGACGTGTTTCGCACTATAAAAAACACGTAGATCTTTTGTTAGAGTTCAGGTAAATCGGTAACTCGCTATAGGTTTACTCCTTGCATTACTACACAGATATCATTTCTGTAATGAAGAAACACGGAGCTTGCAAAGACGCAGTACACTTGCCTGAGAAGGATGATTTTTTTTCAGCTATAGTCTTATTCTCTTTTTTTCTTTATTTTCGGATTTATTCGGAGAAGCTCTGCGTCTTCATCGTCGTCTCATCATTATATACCAGCAAAGTGTTATTGCTTGGATGCTTGGTACCAGTGGGCTTAAATCCAACGAGCGAAGGTTCCTCTTTCAACCTCGAGTTCATTCTTCGTCTCGTCGTTTCGTTGTGTATATTATTATATATCAACACTGTACGGGCAAACACAACCAGCCCATTCTATTGTCAAGACTCCCTTCTTAATTTGGTAAATGCCAACAAAATGCTACACGAAGTGCTGTTAATAGTGAAGGGGTGTTCAGTCCATCAGCAGGGGATCGGGGGTAAGCTCAATGACGTTGATTCTTCAGCCTCTGAAGCAACAGTAGCTAAGGACGTTGAAAAGAATAAGAATGAAAAAAAAAAATAAAGAAAATCTCTTCTCCACATTTCCCCACCGAGCCAATGCTTCATCATCAAGGGGCTCTTGGACCCTCTACCAAAGAATCACTCTCGGATTACTTTTTTTTTTCGTTCATCCACGAAAAGTCGATTAAAAGTTTCGAAAGAACCCGAGCATTAGATATCTCGCGGAATCTCGCTCTCACCCGCTGGTTGGCACATCGCAATGCAATAACGTGACAAAATCGTAACTATACGAGATTTTTTAGACATTTTTTTTTTTACTTTCAAATAGAAAAGAATTGATCTTGAGAGCGGAATAACGGCGTAGAAAATATTCGAATTGTTGAAAGCTTTTCAGATTTTTATATATAGAAACATTCGTAAAGGCGGATGGAATGTCACATAATCGCGTGCCGCGCGACGATCGGTGTTCGAAAAGAGAAATGAAAAATAACTGCGTTGTCAACAATCGAAGATTAAATTCCACTTATATGATTTACGATGAATCATATCTGGCCTTTCCATATCGTATATATTGAGAATAATACAAATAGGGAAGAGAGAGCATCTCCGTTGAACCACTCGATTGGAAATAACTTTGCTCTACGAGAAGACGGAAGGAAAATCTTAGAGCTACTGGATGATATCCTACGAGTGAAGCTTCTGGAATGTTCTCCGAGTCTGTTGAAGTAGAAACGTACGTTGTAACTGGACATTGCCGAGGAAAGGCGGTACTCGAAGCGTAGCGGGGTAATAAAGCAAAAGTAGGGCGCAACTCTCTCTTTCTCTTTCTTTTTCTCTCTCTCTCTTTCTCTCTTCGGTTGTAAGCTCAATACCCAGGCTTCTGCTTTTGTAACGAGTTCGATGGTACGAGAATTCCGTGGGAATTCTCTCTCCACCCCTCTATCTTTTTCTGGGTTCTGAAAAAGAGAGATGACATGGAGGAAAAGCTTTGGTGACTTGAAAGAGAGAGAGAGAAAGAGAGAGAGAAAGAGGGGAAAAAGAGAAGGGGAGAAGGTGGTTAGAGAGCATTCAGCCTCTTTCGAGCTGTAACGATAAATTGCATCTCTCTTCTCTGGTAAAGGTGGGTACTTCGATTTTAACGTTTTTCCGCCTCTTTCTGGCTCAGTTCCACGCGCCGAATCTCTATAGGCCTTTGGCCGCCTCTTTATTTTTCATTTCTTTTTCCTTCATCATCTCTCTTGGTACGAGTAGAGGCCTCTCGTCTATCGAATTTCGATAAGACGGGCAAACCTTGGCAAAATATAGGAACGATCGAAAGGAGGATAAAGTTTCTACCAATGATCTTGAACGAGATTTTCGTACATTCATTGAAACTTCTAGATTTATATCGATCCTGAACACTCGCGCGACGAATGCTCGTTCCTGCGCTGCTCTTCCCAATTCAGGTCCACTTCGAGTATCTCTTGACCTTTTTTCTTTCAACAACGACGACTAATCGTCATTAGGATGAAATTGGTCAATTTACAAATTTCAATGAGCCATTTATAATAGTTATAATAATAATGATGATAATCATAGTTCGTTGCATATTCAACAAAATTGAAGCCTCGCAAACTATTTTTCCAATGAGTCGCTCCTCTCGGGAGCTTTTTTTTTATTCTCATACACTCGCTTTTCATTTCATTCACGATAAACGATTCACGTTTTTAGGCTGTATTCTAACAACTCTTATTCACTTTTTTATATCCCGCTCTGTTAATTAGAAAACGTGATGCTCTTGGTAATTAGTATTCGAGACTTGGCTCCACTAGATTTTCTTTCTCTTTCTTTTTCCTTTCGCTTTCTCTCTCTCTCTCTCTCTCTCGCTTTTGCTTCACTCCTGATTAAAAGCACGCTAATTGAACTCGCCTCAATTATTGGCGAAGATACGGTAAAACCTTTTAAAAACTCTTAAAAGATTCACTCATCATATATATGAATGTATTTTAACAGTGTACGAGTTTCAATACAGTATATTCGAACCTTCAACACATAACGCCGCCACCCTCGACTAGTATTTCGATTTGGACTCGTTTCATATTATCAAAAGGGATGTAACCGCGGCTCGTGTCGAATAATATTTCAAACTTACGCCTAGCAACGAATCCGGAAATAAAAATTATGCATACACGCGCCTAGTACAACGGAAGGTACGCGAGGGAAGGTTGATAATTTTCTACTCGAGCGATTTTCCTCGTCTTTCGTTTCTCTCCTTTTTCCTCGTATATTTTCCATCGTCGCATACGTATTTCACGGGAAACGCGCACGGTGAGCCAATTTTTTTCGTTTTTTTTTTCCCTTCTCTTTCAAGAATCACATGTTCGTTGTTCTCATCTCGGTGAGCTTTTACCGCGGGCGACAACGACGGCGACGATGTCGACGTAGACAAGATCCATTTCCTTTTCTTCTTTCGTTCTTCTCCCAGCGGATCTTCGGTCGACCAGCCGGGAATTCACGGTATCCAACGCCAAATTACGATTCTGCACAACGCCGCAAAGTGAAAATGGTCAATGAAAAAGTGTTGGGGTGTGTAGCCTCCCATCTTCTCTGTATATACGATGACACCGACATAAATATACATATGGATGTATACATATATATTCGCTATATCTTTGTGTGGCAAAGAATGAAAGCCGCAGGTTTATCGCGCACGTATATAAGAGAAACACGTGAGGGTAAACACACTTTGTGACGCTACCCTTTCTCCGCACCAAACTTTGTCATATCTCACAACCATCCTTGGTTCGCAAATAAAACAGGAGCAAAAAAAAAGAATAAGGAAAAGGACCATTCTGCTGGGGTATAGCGTTCGTCAGACACATCCGCAAACTTGTGCCAGGTGTCTACCCTGCCCCCGAGAGTAAAGCCCACAAACTCGGGTTTCCCCTAGCGCGTCACGCGAGAGATGGGAAATTTTTCAACCGGTGACTTTTTCACTTCACCATAGTCGAATATTTCAACTTTACACTTTTCTTTGTTACAACTTTTTTTTAAAAGTAAACCTCTCGTTCCTTTTGTGGTTTTTTAGATTGGCTAATAAAAAAAAAGTTGTAAAAATCACAAAAACGGTCAACCTTGTGGAAAAAAAAATAATAATAATCTTGTGGTTAAGAGTAAAAAATATTTAATTTATGGTTAGTGAATAAAAGTTAAACGTAATTCGTGCTTACGAGTTATCCGCGTATATATCGGAAACATAATTTGAATATTGTTCTAAATTCATAACAGAGTCGAAAATCTGCGAAATATTGTCGTTTGGTTTGAATTTTAATTAGATTTGTTTCTGCGGTGAATGCCTTCACCGCATGCAGCCAAAAGTTTCATCGAGCTTTCATGTGGTAATTTAATTTGAACTTCGATCTGGCAAATTTAAAACAAAATTTTTATTGAATTAGGTCAGCATTACTGAAACATTCGTGAAAATATTGTTTTTTTTCCTCACGGAGTTTGTGAAATACAACTTTCAGTCCAACAATTTGATTGTTCGTGTTTCCACCTTTTTTTTTTTATTCATCGTCATCATGGGAAAAAATTTGCAAACTTGTGTGCTATGACTCGTGTTGAAAGTTATTCGATCTCTCGACGAAAATTCTGTCACACGAATGAATCTTCGAGTGAAAGTTTAAAGTCGGATTTGTTTTTGTGCACGCGAGCTTTTATACCTATATAAATAAAATTTTCGATTCCGTTCTCTCTCTCTCTCTCTCTTTCTTTCTTTCTCTTTTTCTCCTATTCTGTGCTTCTTCTATCTCTCGCTCACGCTTACCAGAAGGGTATTTACCTTTCACGGAGTTCTGGCCAGGATGAATGGAGAGATGCCCTCTTCTTCCTGGGGTTGGTTTTCCGCATTTATACACGCAAACCTATAAAAGTGTGTGTGTATGTATAAAAATAAGAGGGAAGTGAGGAGAGTGGTGCAAGCATCGCTCGTTCCATTTCATTGCACACTTATTGAAAGCCCATGACGAATGACTATTGGAATAAAGTTATGCGGCGCGTCGAGTCTAATGTTGCGAAACATTTTGAGAACTCGAGAAATATTTTATTTTTGCTAAACACTCACACAGAAAGAGAGAGAGAGAGAGAGAGAGAGAGATTTTTTTTAACCTAATACAAAAAAATGTATTCGACTATACCACCAGGATACAAAAGAAAAAAAGTGGAGATATAAGAGATCACGTAAAAAATACAAAAAACTATATCGAAAGATCGAACATTTTGGAAAAGTTACTAAGGGCAAAAGAAGAGGAACGACTTCGGCATTTAGAGACAAGTTTATTGCCTCTACTTTGAATAACAAAAAGTTTTGATCGTTTGGGAAAACGTGATGAAACTAAACCCATTTTACTTTTACTTCTTGATAGGAAGACCAGAGGAGAGAGAGACAGAAAGAATGGGGGTTGGTTATAAAAAGAGATAAAGAGCCCCATCGTTTCTATCTATTCGATATGTATTCGCATATCGCAAGAAACTTGTTCTTCTCGATCTCTCTCTCTCGTGTCTTCTCTTTTCTATTCATTTATCGTTCGTCTCTCGATGTGTCCGTGTGTCTCGTAATGTTCGTAGTTGGGCAAGATCGTGCTCCAAAGTGTATGCAGCCCGGGCTAAAAGAAACGCGAACGCCTCCTCACGAAACGATGAAAGTTTCAACGTCACGCGGAAATAAGCACAGAGGAAACGGAGTTTCGGTGAGCGTTGTACGAGAGTTGCAACAAGGAACAAGTCTTGTACGATTCTCGCTATATAAATGCATATACATGTATATTTTCGATTGTATATGCTATCCTATGGTCATTCATTGAAAATTCTACGAGGCAGGCGAAACATTTGTCTCGGGGTATGTCGCAGGAAAAACTAGAAGGTTTTTCCGCCAGCCTGGGCCCGGGGGTCGCGAAAAGGAGTTATATACATAACTGATGCGAGATAAGAGATAAAGGACCTGCGAGAATCGCGGAGACTTTAACGCCGCACTGGAGAGCGAAAACCGGCTGTGAGAGGACGAAATAATATATGAATGTGTACATGGAATGTTCCATTTTTCTATGAGAACGAAGCATGTATAAACATTGCAATGTGCATACTTACATAGTTATCTATACCATGATAAGGATACGAAAATAAATAATAAATAATGCATAAATAAAAAAAAGTGTAACAGAATAAATCAGGTGTGTGTTGATTCACACACGTTGGAAGTGAATACTTCTTTAAAATTTGGTGATGTAACAAATTATATCAATAACAAGTGGCTCTACAAAGGCATATATTTTTCCTATTGTTAGTTTAAGAACAATTTTTAATTGGACTGATGGAAACAAAATTTTATGAAGTGCTGAGATAAAAAAAATGTCAAGTACTGGTTACATTATAAAATGTGCAAAAATATCGAGAAAATACAGTGCTGGTAAGGTTACCTTCACCAGTTATTATACGAAGACGTCATACAATAATATTTTGTGGCATAAACTGTTCTGTATTTCAATTTTCCAAATAACAAGAGATTGTGCAGATTTTATTATTCATTGTATATTGACGATTAAAATTTGAAAAATAACATGCTTCACCATAGCTATTCAGTCACTTGTAATATCTGAAATATTTTAAATTCTGCCATCAGACTTCATAAGGTTTTATGTCAAATCGTAATAGGTGTCGCTAAGCTCCTCTTCCCTTACTTTCTCGTACATAAATTAATACACGCATTTCCAGGTTTCGTATTGGATAGCCTATACTTTCTCTTGCTCACCATTGGTCCCTCTCTTTTACTGTCGTTTTTTAAACTACATTCTTTTGGATATTTAACGCACGCGAAATTCTCCAGCATCGTATAAGAAGTATATTAGCTTCAATAAAAATATAATATTCCATCTCGATAATGTAACCAAATTTTTGTTATAATAATACGCAAAACATGTTGTGAAAAAGTGAACATTTTTTTTTCTTTCGGTACCGACGCATATCTCATAAGAGAAATCCCATCACCGTGACTAATCCTGCATGATGCTGAAAAATCTCATGATTAAATATCATTATTTTTCTTCTTTCCAGGGACAAGGTCTTCCGGCTTAATCTGAGCAACATCAGCCACTCAAATTGCGAGGTGAGTGACTTTTCGCGTAAGGCAATAAAAACTAAAATGAGATAAAGGAGATAACTCTTGACGGGGAATAAGTGCGTATCATTTTTTTTTCGATCTTAAAAAACTCTATGGGGCGATCTTCATCTTATCGTGGCGTTTCACATCAGCGAGCGAAGCAATGAAGAAAGAGAGAGAGCAGAAAGAACGAGAGCTCTGAGTGCGGTGGCGCGCGCACGTTCAATACGTTCAGACATTCGTCATCTCTCTTGGGACTTGGCTGTCTTGTTTTGCTGCAAAATGCATCGGTCCATCATATATGTATGTCCATTCATTTTGATTCGCCGGGTGTGCACAAACGAAGCCCCATTCTCAATACAATAACACTTGACCCGCGTGGACGTGATTTCGGGTTACGATCTCGTTACCACGATCTGTTCTTTCTCTCTCTTTCTTTTTGTCTCGTACACACACACACATACTTTATAAAAAAACTATAGTGTTTTCTCAAAGACGATATGGCAAAATATAGACGATGTGTGTGAGTGCCTGTGCCTAGATCTTGTGGTCCATGCACATTGGACCATCGACTATAAAAAGGATTCGAATAACCTGAATTCATAGTTTATGTCCTTTTTCCTCGATAGCGATCGATATAGTATCTGTACATATATCTAGATATATAAATCGATAAGAACGAGCCCCCAACGTGAGTGTTGAGCCACGTAACCTGCGATCGTAAATCCGGGAACGAGTGATCGCTCGCACGGGGTTTCTCCCTATAAAACTGTCAATCATACATGTACGAAAGCTCACACCCTTCGCCCGGTTCTCTCACGACAGCTGACGTGTCTCCATGGCGTTAAGCGACCCATTGTCACCGAAGAGAAGGAAAAAAAAAAGAAAAAGAGAGAGAGAGAGAAAGTTGAACAAGCACCCTTTTCCGATCGCATTCCCTCAACTTTCTACGTGTGTAAATCGCGCACATGTATAGAGAATATAATCTCCATGTATTATATGTATTTAAGGGTATGGAACTTGCCCGCCATCGAAATCCCCTGTTGTACGATCGAACATAAATTTCCTTCTTCTTTTTTTTTATTTTTATTGAAAAACGTGTGTATAAACGTATAAGTATAAGAGTGAATATACGGCAATGTGAAACAATAATGTTGTTGGCTAACGATTTGAATGCGCGTGTTGAAAGAGCGCTATGATAATTTGACATAGAGAAACTCTAAAGTCCGTGCGAGCAGCGAGTGGCCGAACAAAAAGAACCGTGGAAAAAAAAACCCTTAACAAGTAGCTTACAGCCAAACCCTGGTCGTTATGTTCAGTTTGAATGTATAAGAAATAAACGAAATTAAAAATAAAATAAAATAAACGAGGAGAGAATGTATACCGCGTATACCTGTATCGTAGAATGTTTTGTCTCGACATTGTGCGGTTTTTGTGTTTGTACCATTGAAAACGTCGACGAATGGGACGAGAGAAGAGAGAGAGAGAAAGAGAAAGAAAAAGAGCTTGCGTTTATGCATAGACTACAACGCAACCGGTACTACGTTTTTTTTTCTTCGTTCCGCGCGCGCTCTTTTAACCCTCGCGATAAAAAGTGCTTTTCAGGCTAGATACCGCGATAGGTGGATGAGAAAAAGAGAGAAAATAGCGAGAGAAAGAGAGAGAGAGAAGTAACTGTAGGATGCGGAGAGACCGTGCAAACGTCGAAACTGTACGTGGCACGCGATCTGCATTCCCGGAGCATTTCCGAGGAAAGGAAGAAGAAGAAGAGGGTGAAAAAAATTGACTGCGCACAGCGAGCGCAGCACTTGGTATAAAAGAAAAAAAAGTCGGTTGCTCGGCTGTTGGCATGCAGCGGGAGAGGGTTTAGGGGTGGAGAACATCTCGTGCGCCGATTTGAAAATGCAATTATCGGAGCGCGATGACGCGTGCTGAAACCAGAGATATCGTTTGTGCAATTTATATACACGAGTAAAAGCTCTTCCAAATGGAGAAAAGTGAGAAACCTTTTTTTTTTCTCTAAATAATATGTCGATACGAAATTTGAAGTTTCATTGGAAAAAATAGGAAATATAAAAAGGCACATGTTAAGGTTTGACGTTTAAACGATAGTTCCCTTACTAAGTTTAGATCGTTTGTACCCTCTGCCATCGCGTGCACCCTATGCAAGAGCACGCATGACCTTCAACAGATGCGCCTTCTGCTCTCGAGATCACGAGGCCATTTTTTGCCTGTCTCTCTCTCTCTCTCTCTCTCTCTCTCTCAATTTTTTTTCTTTATTAACCTTCCCTCGACCCGCCTCGTACAAATGAAAATCGTAACGCTGTTTTCCGATCTATACACACAGCAGTACGAGATCAACTGTGTATGGGGAATATTACATGGCAACCCCCCTCGATAAAACAACCCTGCTGCGCACATAAAATCTCATCGGTTCATAAAAAATATTATTTATTTGTGCTGAATAACAGTATATAAAAGTTCCTACAATGGTACATAAAATATATTGAAAATAAATTAAATACAGTATACAAAGTATAAGCGTTTTTTTTTGTTTATTACAAATTGGCACAACATATGACAGCAATTTGTATTATCAATGTAAAATTATTTTTAAGTAAATGATTTTCGAAAATTCTGAGATGCTGGTGATTGTCCTGTCGAAGAAAAAGACGAATAAGTATTTTTTTTTCTTTTAATACACAATCGTTCACGGACATAGTATGTACATTCTAAATAAGATGGTATCTGGTGGCGAATTGTGCAGATGTGCAAAACGCAGAATGAAAGTGAGAGAAAGAGAGAGAGAAAGAGAGAGAGAGAGAACTCAGGCAAGTTACAGGAAAATCCAATTGCATCGGGGATCGCCACCGCAGGCTTCGATTCCATTGAGAATTAACAGCGAATGGGGAATGAGGATTTCGATTTTCATTGGGATGGGGGAAGGGTCATAAAACGTTAACGCAAAGCCGCAGCAGAAGCTCTCTCGCGTTATACACTATATGATATATTTATATATATGTAGATTCTCTCGACGATGTTCATCGCGTCCACCCCTCGTGCATCCGTTTTATGTCCATATAAATATATACGTATATATACTTGGATATATAATGCACAGATGTCTCCACACTGAGAATACATTATATACTTCTACAATGGTGAGGAATTCATGCAAAACCGTAACATGAAATACCGCGGAATGTTTTGCAAAATTATTTATACACGCGTAATAAAGCATGTAAATAAAGAGCAACAGTATTTTGTTCAACATCCGAATAATAGTTTACATTTTTTTTACTCAAAAAAAAAATCACAAAAATTAACCAAATATCCTTGCTCTTTATCTACAATTTTTTTTTCTTTCCCTCTCCCTTCATTGCCACTGGTGTTGATCGAATTAAAAGCAATTTGAATAAATACGCAAAAGTTTTTTTTCAATCTTTGATAATAATGCGGAGATGTATAATATGCGTAAAGTTATCGCATGAAAACTCCATATAAAAAGCTCGTGAAACATAATGTACGCACACCACGTATTTTGTGTGCTATATGTGTATCAGCGACTGAATAGTAAAAAGATTCAATTCTCGTGCGATTTGATAGGCGAGACGATACGCTTGGAGCCCTTTTGCTTGTCAGCATCGGATGTTATAATGGTGGATACAGTGATATTTGATATGAGACAAGGAACGTGGATCGATTCGATAAGTTCGTCGGGGCGTTATATACATGACTATGGCAAGAGCAAGAAAGAGAGGGAGAGTAACTGAAACATATACATACTCCTTCGTCGCCGGAACAACAATATTCTATGCTAATGTCGCTGTCGGGTCTCTGTTACAATCTTGCTACGTAACAGAGGGGTTAAAACGCAAGTTTCTCACCCTCTGTACAATACGTGTACGTATACACACCCGAGTCATTCCAAAGCGACTCGTGAGAGGTGGTCTTCCCCCCCATGAGCGAGGGGAAGGAAGCGACATATTTCTCAAATTGAATATCAAGACAGATCACGTATACACATATTTAAAATACAAAGAACGGTTGAGAGCGCCAGTCGTGTTACACATATTAAATATATTGAGACAATGAAATTTATTTTTTTTGCCGAAGTTCCGTGTATGCTCTTGAAAGTACTCTAAATATATCCCCCCTGTTTATATATATGTATATATATATATACACCACAAATAAACCATAGAAAAGAAAAAGACGTGGGCTATGCTTTCTCGTAGTATTCTTTAACACACAGCACGGAGGGCCGTAAACAATCCTGCCAAGCTCTGAAATATAAACGGGGGTGATCCTGTTGCTTTCTAAAATGACGGTATTAAATATAAATTTTCCCACCGCGCCGTTCCCGCAAGCAGCACCGTCGAGTTGTTGATATATATCTTCGGGTATCGAGGCGCTGTCGAACTAAAGGGCGTAAAAGTGGCAATTTAACACGAACGAAATAATGTAGGTTGCGTCCTGTTGCCTGCTAGCGGCGCTGATATATACACATGTATTATAAACTTGGTAGAAACAGCTATCGCGCGCTGTGCCTCCAGTGCTCGAATTTCTTCCATCTTCTCCTCCTCGCGTTACGCTCTCTCCCCTATAACCCACACACTTTAAACCGCGAAAATGCGCTTCTCGAGCTTTTGGACCGTCCCTCTGTTGCGAACTCTTCTTCTCTTCTTCTTATTTCTCTCTTCACCGCGTACCGAGAAAGTAGAACGTTCTATACCAGGCAGAAAGAGGCCAGAAACCTCCGAGAAACCCTACGAGAGTCTGTCTGATGGTCTGTATGTACAAGTTGTAACGCAGAGTTTATTGCGACGATGAATTTGGGATAAGCTCCGCGGGAAATTTCAGTTTGATGGGTTTCCCGAGATGTGCGCCGCGCGCGCCCTCTCCCGGATTCATACACCGGAGCTTGTAATGCCCCCGTCGCCGACAAAACGCACACTTGTACGCATTGAAACGTATATACACGAATTTAACGCCCTCTCTCGGAGAAACATCGAGAGAAATGTCTCTCTTGAAAGACGCTGAAACGTGGATGCGAGAATATGGCCTTTCCTTATAGTCCTTTTGCCGGAAAGGACTCAGCAGCTCCTGGAGAAGAGTCGACAGAGGTAATACAGTCTTCTCGTTTACCTCCCTTTTACCCGTCTTACCTCAAATTCCTTTTGACAAATTATACGTATAGATATATATATATATATATATTT
>JABMBV010023082.1:0-16274 GCA_018906735.1 Mesochorus sp. PSUC_FEM 10030011
TTTTTTAAATTTAATCAAATGATTTTCTATTTCAATGCAAAGTATTAATTCGATTTGTTTATTTTTAATGTGTTTTTTTTTCTACATTTTTCTCTTCTCTCGTAAGAACATGTTAAAAAGTCGAAGTTCTTGACAATTAATAACTTTTTAAATAAGTAATGAATTGGATAGAAAATTTTGTAAGATAACGTTTAAAAATATGTAGAATAAAATTTTTTTTAATAATAAGGCTTCATTTTGTAAAATCATCCGGAACCTCCTTAACTCGAAATAAAAATTAAAAAACGTGTTTTTTTTTTTAATTTAATATTTCTGGCTATCTTGTAATTGATTAACATTTGAACTGCAATGTTGTGAGCTGTAATGTTTTTTTTCGAATATGTGCGTGCATTTTTAAAAATGTCTGATATTTCTCAAGTGTTGTTATTTTATTTTCTTTTTTTTAAATTCTTAGATCATTATTTGATTGGCAAGTTATCTGTTATTTACAAGTGATACAAAAACACGGAGAAAAATAAATTATTCAAGCAATTTTGGAATTTTTAATTACAATATTACCGTTGTTAAATCAATTCAGTTGGAGCCTGATATTGGTTTGATTGAAAGATTTTTCGTATGAATCGCACGTAATATTTCCGGGGTAAGAAGGGTTAGCAAAAATCCTTTGATGGTATCGAGTTACCTCAAATTAAATCGAACACTCGACTGGAGGTATCGATGGAGTATAAACAATAATAATAATAATAATACTAACCATAAAAAAAGTGCGCACAGTGTGCTGAGCCAATTTATGACTCATTAGCCATGCCCGGACCGTTTCGAAAGCGATCCTCTCGGACACGAACATCGAACGAGAGTTTCGTTCGAGCCGAATTGAGCAACGGGGGCTGTTTGTATTTGTGTGGCGCCTGCGAACCGTGACACCCCCGCTGCTGCAAACCCATAAACACCATAAAACTCAACGACTCCCTGGAGCAACGTTCAAAGAGGCCTGCTCTTCATCTCCGTTTGACTTTTTCGCATGACGAATTGTTTTTTTGCGATTAGTTGCAGCAAATTTTTAAAAAGAAAAAAAAACGGAACAATGCAACTATGATGAGATATGGAATGAATTTCAGTTTAGGTAAGCGAACATAAAACCGCATCATTTCGACGATTACATATTAACCATTTTTTTTTTAAGGAAAAAAAACTCTTATTTATGGTGGGCTCAAAAATATTGCTCGAAATGTTTATGTTCAAATAATAATACAGAAGAAATTTTTAAAACCTCGATAACAATCAATGGAAATTCAACAACTAAATATTCTGTAGTCGGCACTAAAGAAAGGGAAGACAACGAGATAGAAAACGGTGCCACGAGCCAAGAAAAAAAGATAGGGTGCATATATACTCTTGATGAAGATCGTCACGCGTGAAAGACCACGCGCGGTTGCACCGGTTGATTTTTTAGGCGGGAGATTTCTGAGATAGACTAAAAGCAAGAAGTCCTGAATTCACTGAAAGAAGGGGAGAAATGGGGTTGGGATAGAATAATACAAAGGCCGAGAAAAATAACGGTTAAAATGCAAACGCGAATGACCCAATTTTCCTCAATTTCATCTGCGACGCTACATTTGTATTATTTTTGAAAAAAAAAATGTTTCGACTCATTCTCCAGCTTGATGAGAATAAAGAAAACATTTTGTAAGAGTCGTAAAAGCGTTATTTATTGCCTTTTTACGAGCTGCTCGACTCATCAAATGACTTTTTAGAGAATCTATAAGTTACTAATGAGAACTTCGAGGGTGATTGAAAAACGAAATATATATATATATACATCCATACATATATCGAAACGAAATTTCCCCCTGCAAGTATACTCATCACCATGTGTATCGAACAACCCTTGGGGATCGACCAATTAAAGCGTCATCGCGGTTCCGCCCCCTGGAGGGTATTGCAGTCATCCAGCGCCATATTTTATCATTAAATAACGATGTTACGTATACAAGATTATATACACATTCAATGGACTCTAGGGGACATGACCCCAACTATTTTCGAACAAAGTTATAGTTACGACCTTTGCTTCCCAGTCGTTGAATCGATCATGATGGCGATCGGAAGTAACAGACAAATGTAGTTCAGAGCCGCAGTGTATTAGCTGAGCTCTGTCGATATTAGGCTAGAAAATTGAAAATTGGGGTAAAAATGTAAAGGAATTTAACGTTCGTTCTTCGTGTGTGGCTTCAGGATCTCTAACTTTCGTAATTTGTCTTAAAATCTCGCATGAAAAATCAATAAAAATAATGCTGTCATCATCCTTCGCGGGCACGACTAATTGTCTAACGATCCGCACGTGTTTGTTAAACTACACTGAGCTGCGGTTGTTAAAAAATCCGTTATTTACGCGCGGAGTCCATATTACTGTAATAACACTTTAATCATACAGGATCGGTAAGCAGCTGTTGAGATGAATTCTCGTAATCATGAGACGAGGAAGTCATTTTTGTTACTCGTCCAGAGTTATTAGGTGATTTTTTTTTTTTTTCAATAGACAAATAGATCTGATATTGGAAGGATAATTCGTAGACAATTGCAATTCAAACTATGGATAAAATAATATAAAATATCGGATAACGATAAGTCTATTCGGTAAAAATAAATTTCGATACAATTTTGGGTACTCATTTTGTCGCGTGCCGTCTCGCTCTCATGATCTTCAACGATTTCCAGCACATGACACACGACCGGAATCCAGCATTAGCGATGCGTTAACCTCGACTATTAACCCTATAATAAATGCCTGAGCTCACAGTTGACAGAGCACCCTCGGTCGAGTATACGCATATGTAAGTTGGCCACTTTCGTACTCGTGATCCATCACACAATGGAACGTGCGGAGGATCCAATCGTCTTCTCACCCTCTAAAATAAAATTAAAAAAAAAACAAATTATATTTCGTTGAACCCAATTAAAAACCTGAATTGATGATTAAGCACAACTGCGACTGAGACTTGAAAAATAAGACTAAAAAAGGCGAGTTTTATGATTTAGATCCTTGAGATCCCATTTAGTAATCCTCCGAGGACATAAAGACTTTCCCAAACAAAAATATTAGACGGAGATGTATAATTATTGCAAAGCTCTCGAGTGACCTCGATCTGTGACATTCCGTGATAGCATTTTGCTCTCATTACGCTTTCCTCCTGCTGTCCCTCCCCTCCTCCCTCGAAACTTGGACAGGAAAGATCCATTAGTAAAGATCGAGAAGAATTTATGGAGGTTTCTCAGGACATAATACTGTCGCAGTGTAGCGCGAAGGTCTTACCGACGCTTTTTCTTTTCTTTTTCCTTTCCTTCTTTACTTTATCTCATGGTTTGAATGTTCGCAAGAGTCGAGAGATGTCATCGCGTAGTGAGATGGTTTCTCGCTTCTGCGAGATCTTCTCCTCGCGAAAAAAGATGGAGAAGTTTTGTTTATGCAGCGATTCTCACGTGGAGCGATGTCCTCGGGGGTTGACTAAGTAAATAATCGTGTTCGTGGTGAGGGGGAGCGCGAGGGGTAGTTGTGCACCAGTGTAACAAGGCTCTATTACGCATTGTCGAAAGGTTTTGCAATCCCACACGATCAACCGCGATGAGATGATATCGGAATGAGCGAAAAAATCGACGAAGATACGGTTAAAAGTGAATCAGTATATGACTCAAAATGAAGTGACTTTTTCGGTACTCTTTCCCAAGGATTAATCCACATCTTACAATTTATTTTTCACTCTAAGGTTCCACAAAAGTTTTTTTTTTTATTTCGTATATATTCGAGCTAATTTAAAAAAATTGGCTTTCTTCCATAACACTGTACGCAGGGGGGTGGCGGTTGACCATTGGTAAAGTCACAAGGGACACAATTGGGTTACAGAGGAAGGGGATATATTTGTATATTTGCCGAAAAAAAGAGTGAGGGGGTTGTCTGGCTTTCTCTGATCCTTGGAGCATTGTGCCACATGGCACGAGCCGAAACGCCCCTTAATAATAAGGGTGAACTCCTGCGCTGTTGCGGCTCAATGTTCGTGCGGGGCTTTCACTACCACACGCATACATATATATATGTACATATATATGGATGTGTCGGACTTCAGTAAGGGCGCATACAGCAGGAGTCATGAGAAAGCAGTGTCATCTGTTGCATCGGTTATATATATCGCATACACCAGAGGGCCCTCGAACGCGTGGCCCAAAGGAGAGTCCTGGTGCCCACTCATTACCTTCTTTTTCCTTCTTATACGTCGTCTCTTCAACCAGAAGTCCCAAAGAATCGTATCCCTCTTCCTAATGTGATAAAAAAAACTAAGAATGTAAACGAATTTTTGTCATAGATAATTATTCTAGATAACTGAATAAAAAAAAAGTATTTGGGTAAACGAATCTTTCTTAATTTCAACAGAATTAATATAAATGACGTTTGCGTGTTGTATTTTTATTTTGCTAGAGAAAAAATTAATTATAAATGTTTTTAACACGAATTTTCATTGATATTATTGCAGAACTGTTGAAATTGATTAAATAGATTAAATTCTGGGGACTCTTCGAATTTTCGGAGCAGACTCAGTCGAGACATCTTTTAAGAATTATTAATTTCGTTTTTACAGCAACAATCCTATTAAGATAAAAACAACAATTAAAATACAAAAAATATAATGAGTTTACTCTTTAATTTTCATTCTCATGTAAAATTAATTTAAGATTACGAAATAACTTGTTTAAAAAAGAGAAGAAAAAAATCAATTCCTCATGGAAACTTCTCTAAAGAAATTATCCTTGATGCGGACCATCTGTATATGAAAAGGAAAGCATCTCGTGCTGTAATTTTTAAGGAGGTGTCCCGTTGCATCAAGGAGAGCTTTTTGTTGGAAAGCGCTTCGAAAAAAATTGCACTGTCCCATCTGCTTTCGTAAAGTTGAACGTATATGCACATATTGGACAAAAGATTACATGAACAACAGCGGGGCCGTGATCATCGGAAAAAATATAGTTCTTAAGATTTCGAGGGAGGTTGGTTGTATAATTGTAAATATACATATAAATTTACGTTACGTAATTTGGATACTCAGACTCGCTTTTTTTTCATTTCATAATCGTTCCATCATCTGCGAGAACATATTTTTTTCGATTTATGTATATTATATTCTCGGGCTCCCCTCCATACGCATAAACGCTCGAAAAAAATCCTTTTACCATGTACTTTGGTGATTCTCGAGGAGGACCCTCTTGTGATGTTTCGCACTCTCCCTTCAATTTTTTTCTCCTCTCTCTCTCTTTTTCTCCTTTTCCTTCTTCTTCTTCTTCTTTCTCGTGATCTTTCTCTTCTTCGCGGGACACGCGCGTTCACCATATTTTCGATGTGGGCGCGTGCCGCCCTCGTCTACCAACCTGCGTATTACCGTTACTGCTGCTGTTATATATACATCGGTATTTATCCATTTTTTTCTTTTTCTACGTATATACAGTAGCCGTACAGCCCGCCGCGTCTACTGTTTAAAGTCAAATCCCATGCACGATATAATTTTTAGACTTTCAAATACTGTAATAATCCCACGATTTTACCCTTAACGTTGCTGTTCCTATCTTTCCGGAGCATATTCATCTCTGAAAGTTAAATTTTTTATAGGCAGTCTGCTCGTGATAAAGTTTCCTTTCTTTTTTATTTAAATAATAAATTATAAAATCGTTATTTATTTTTGAAAATGAAGTGAGACCCATTTTCTATGGGAATTTTATCTTTAATCATGAAATTTTCAGTAAGTCGACGAAAGTTGTCGAACGCTAAGAAAGCTGCTAACGTTTATAAAAAAAAAATGGAAAAGAAAAGTGTAGAGTCATAAGACGAGTCAGAAAAAGAGAAAGAAAGAGACTGCTAAAAAACAGGAAGTTCTTGCGCGAGAAGATCTGAGAAAAGCGTGCCCAGTAAAAAATTAAGGAGCGATTCGTCGAGCCGGTCGATTAGCCCTTGTTCTATAGATTATCTTCGGTTATATATTGAATTAAGATTGTTAAAGAAAAAAAAATATATAAAAAATACGTCTCGTCATCGTTTGTTTATTCGTATATCTTTGCGCAGTGTGAGGAACAAAAGTTTTTATCTGATGTTCAGTCTCCGGCTCATTGACTAAACGATACGCACGTGCCGTATTATATAACGTAGTAAAAGTTTTTGGTGACTTCCGGAACAACGGTCAAGGATACACGACAAATTTGATCTGACCAGCCGATAATTGCAGCGAGGTAAAATGTGTCGAACGGATATAATAGAAAGTTCGAAAGGTAAAACTGTCGATGGGTCACGTAAACGCGCTTAGAAAGAGAAAGATCAGCCTCCGTCTTGGCGCCTCGTTTGACGCCGGTCGAACTTGAAAGAGCGTCGTAAATTTTCCATCGATCGACACCAGCTCATCGACAACACTCGGGGACAAGCTTCCGAAAAATCGTTTTCTTTTAACGAACTTTCGTCGCAACTTTATCTCGATAGTCCTTATTGGAGATGAAAGGAAAACTCACCAAGATTAGGTGAATGGCGGACCAAAGGTTTTGCCGAAATTATGGGATCATTGATGAATTATATAGCGTTCGAGGACTTTAAACAAATTTTTCGGAAAATAAATGTTTAAAAATATAAAATAAGTTTGGAAAAAATAGGCATTATATTGTTATCTCGAAAGCATAGTCCGATAAATAAATTAAAATATTGTTGAACACAATGGTAGAATAAAAAAAAAATTAATGTACCCAGGAATCACGAGAATGAAACCTACAAAGAGTAAAAATAAAGGAAGAATTTTTTTTTTTTCACATACCTTACGATATAGAGTAAAATTTACATTACACCCTAATAATTATTTACAATTGCACCTCTTTCTAAAATCATTTCGAACAATTTTGCCTCTTCAAAAGCTACCCGCTGACGGTGAACTTGTGGACAACAGAATTGAAAAAAAAAAAATTATAATAATAAATTTATCGCGTGAGTCTTCGGACTAATTTACCTAATAAGTATTAGGTTAAGTATAATACATTGGAAAATAAGTATACACCGACGAAACGACGAGAGAAAAGAAATCAATAGACACCTATATATATTTTTTTTCTATCACACCTCGTCGCGAGACAACAGTAGCGAGAGATAATACATATATTTTTCTATCTCTGTCGTCTATTCAAGATCTCACATGTCGTTTCAAGACCTTGCTCACAATCGATTCTATTGTAGGATTCTTATTTATATGCTGTGTAAAAAATCCCTCGCGAGACACTCGTGTGGGTAAAGAAGAGACGAGATGTAAGAAAAAAAATAAAGGATTGAAACCCCCTCACACGTGGCGCTCCAAAACACGCGTATTAGACGCGTCTGCGGACGAAAACCGCGAAATTATCTATCACCTGTTATCTCACCGCCTTTCATGCATATCATTCAAGTGCTGTGTTCTGTGTCTCATATATTCATATATAATTTTATAACCCAACATTGTCCGACATCGAGATCGAATGATGATTAACTTTAAAATTTCTAATATTTAATTTTGTTTCGATTCATTCGTTCATTACGTAGCTCTTTTTTTTTCTCATTGTTTGAACTATGATATTTCTGTTAGGTCTTCAATGATAATTTTAAATACATTGAATGGTATACGCAGTTATATATTTTTCACTTTTGAGAAAGATAATTTGCTACTGGATTCTTAGACGGCGCGGTGAAAGAAAAGTCAAAAAGGGCCCGAGGCATCGCTTCACCTTCAGCACATTCGATGCTCATCCGCGCAGGTACAACGCGACTGCTACTGGTTCTGGCGCGGCCAACCCTTTTTTACCAAGTTTCTAAGAAAGAATCACTTTTGCTTCTGTTTAGTTTATTTCCTAACATTTTTTCTCTTCTCCCATTTTTTTTTTCTTTTCGTTCATTTCGCGCACGCGTTTTACTATCTGCAAAAATTAGCTAGGACAGTTCGTCGTCGCCGATGTAGGAACGTGTTTTGGCTCTAGAGCCCCCTTTTAGCCCCGAGGCTACTCACGCGAGCTGGATGAACCCCCGTGTACTCAAAATGAAAAATAAAAAGAAAAAAAAAAACGATTTTTTCGAACTCAAAAACTGACGCTGTCCCGATCGACTGAAATATTTTACGGTTGTACAGTCTCGAAATCGTTCAAAGATGCATTGAGCCCAGACGAAAGCATGTCATTTGAAGAATTCATTTCTTCAGTAACATTATTAATTTTTGTCTCAATTAGAATTTTCTAACCAATGAAATATTTTTCGGATTTAATTAAAAATCGAATCTCTATACTCGGATCATTTACTTTTTCCGCTCGCTTTTCCAACGCCCATTTCGTGGAAGTCCGTAAAGAATTGACCCGTGAGATGATGACGCGTTGCACTAAATATGTTTTCGTTCAAGTAAATTTGTTCTCACGAGATATACGTAATCGACCACGCGAGTGACCATAAGCAGGTTCGAAAGATGCTGTGAAAGCGCGAGATATAAAAAGGCGGAAGAAGAGCAAACAAGGCGGATTATGGAAAAAAGATTCTCTATGTTCGATGTGGCGCCGTAGTGGGAGTCTGCGAGACGAATTTTGGCGGCTATTGGGTGCAGAGGAAGTAAAGTTTTTTTCTTTCTCGTCAGATCATCTGAGACCTTTTGGTTATGTGTTTTTGTACACGGGACATATTATAACTGAAAGGGTGATTCGGGCGGTTTATAGACCCGTATATCAAATTATATTAGGAGTGAAGGAGAAAGAGAGAGAGAGAGAGGAGAAGATAGAAGCACAGGGGGAATGGAGCACGTGATTCGGTGTCAGGTGGCCTGAAAAATCTTGCCCCAAAACTCTGCATTGTAGTCTATAACGAACGCGCATGTTCTTATACAAAAAATACATATCGAAGCCAAAAAAAAAGTTCTACACCATAAGGGTAGCGAGGTGTATCGCATCAAACCCTTTCTTCCGTATGATACGTTTCACCCTTTAAAAGCGAGCTCTTCCTCAACTTCAAAGCACCCTGTGGATCTAATTAATCTCTAATTCACGTTACCGGAAGTCGGAATAAAAAATTCTTCAGCGTCTCTATCACGTTCGGATTAAAGCGACAGTCATTTCGATCAAGTCGTCAACTTTTTAATTTTTTCATTTTTTTTTCTGCTTTCATTACTCATTATTCAACAAATACTTCGAGGGAAAAAAAGTTTTTTTTTTTAATGCTATAAATTATTACTTAATTAAAGAAAATTCGATAAAATAAAATAAAACAAATGTTCCTGCGTAAATCGACCGAATAAGTACGAAAAAAAAAATCAATTTCCTATATCATAAAATTAATTTTTCCAGTCGTTTTTTCTGACACTGTAGGTTAACAAGATCTTGAAAAAAAAAGTGGAGAAATTCGAGGAAAGAGGTAAAAATTGTATTAGGATCGTCGTAAAGAAAGTTCGACGTAGAGTCACATATGCACGAATTTGTATTGGAAGGATCGTGGGGGCGTGAGCGGTTCTCGTGGTCAGGCTAAATTATCCTTGAAATCGATTTACCCGGGTCTCTGTGTTGTTTCTTGTCAGCAGGAGAGATCGATGCACATACGTGAAAAGTTCTCGAGGGATCGGAGCAAAATTCTGATCTTCATATGTGTGTATACATGTAAATGGCCTGGAAAATAAAAGAACGTAAGTCGCATGGCGGTTGCGCATAAAAATCTTCCCAGTTTGAGTCTTTTGTTCGATAATATTCTTCTCTCAGAATATGCGCAGCATCGCGCTGTCGCTGTTCGTAATATTCTTCTTCCTTCTCTCTTCCTTGCTCTCGTTTTTCTCCTCATCTCTCCTCGACAATGCTCGCGCTTCGTTTCTTCTGCTAATTCAATCGTCCGTTTGCGGTTTCAATATCAGAATTTTCCCCGATGACACGGGTCCAACAATGGTCCTTATTAAAGCCTCCATTGTTGCGAGCTCGTCGACCCATTGAAATAGAGACGCGTATTTTGTTCCGAATGACAGATATTCTTTCCCAGTCTCTCGTCTGTCTTTTCATCTTTCTCTATCTCTCTCTCTCTCTCTCTCCTCCCCCGTTCTCTTTTTCCCTTATTTTCTTACTCTTACCTACATAATTTGACAGTGATAATTCTATCGTTTGCTCACAAAAGACGAGGGACCAATCAGTCACTTTTTTTACAGAATTAAAGGTGTGAGTTGTGAAAAAGTAAATAAACTCTAATTAATCAATTTTCGCATACTCTTCGCGATTCTATTTTGTAATAATTTTTTTTTGTAACTCCACTAAATTTAATTAATTCGAATTAATTTTTCAATCGAATAATTTTTATATTTAAATGCATTGGAAGTTTTCTGATTTAATCACACGTCGAACTGGGTACGATTTTATTATTAAACGTCATAAAATTTTTGGCAAACTTGTATAGTTACGACTAAATGATCATAAAAGTTGTTATAGACGAGAAGATTGGAATGTTTCTCGTATAAAGTAACACGTATAGTACATGGGTGACGAGGTATAAAAGACACATAGCGAATGTATACACATACGTAGTATATAAGTACTGAACGGCATAAAACGGTACTTGTCGACATTGATGGGCCTCAAACGGCTCGAGGAATGACGTTCATAGTAATCTCCAAAGTATGACTCTGCGGTATATACTATATATATATCGACAGCATTTATAAAGAAGCGTATACCCGCGACGACGAGAACTGGATATAATTCCAGTTTTTTTTTCTCTTTCTAAATAGCGAACGAGAGACTTTTCCCTTCGTAGGGAACCTTTAAGGTCCGAGCAGGGTCTCTTTCAAGTTCTTTCAAGTCAACCGCGCCGCACCCTCTCTCGTAACGAAGATCCTCGTTTTCTGTTCACGCACAATCTCTCGTCGCGCACGGTACGTGGAACGTGTATATATGGGTTTCCCTCGTCCGATTCGGTCCATCAGAAGTCATCGCCTTCGGGAACATTTTTCCTCACGTTCCAATCAACGAGACGTATCGACTCGTCATTTGTACAATTCATCCGGTACAACGTCCCTTGGAGCCTTGTGTCTCACGCTTGCGAGACCAGTAATTAATATTTTTTTCTTTCATAAATATTTTACGTAAAATTCATTGATTTTTTTAAATTTTCATATATATATTTTTTTTCAAATCTCTTGATTAATATAAAATTTAAAAAAATTTCTAGCAGAGAGACAAAAATGAGTATTGAGAAGATATATTCCATTTATCTACAAAAATTACGAAAAACACGAAAAAAGAAAAAAATGTTAAAACTGGATAATCAAAAAATGTAGAAAAAAAATGTTAGATCTAGATAAAAGTAATAGAAAAGAGAAAAAAGATGGTGGTTCTATCTAAAAACCCTGTGCTGCCACATGTATATATATCGTCACTGAGCTGTCCAATTTTGAGTCACTTTGTAAGAAATATCATTTTTACCAACGTCATTTCCGGTCAACGTATCTCTAAGAGTGGCCGCGAACAGAAAATTGGAAAATTACTTGCAAGGTCTCATCCTAATTGAGGCAAATAACTAATTTTTTTGTTTGTTAGAATTCCTCGTATGTGGAAGAAAAAACATTTCATTTTACTAATAGATAAATCATTGTTTCAATATAATGTGCAGCTAGGACGTTAAACATAACGAGAAAAACAAACTTTTATCTTGAAATATCTCACTTAGAGATGCAACGTCTTTTAAACGGATTGCCTTCCCTACCCCTCGGCTTTCGAAATAAAACAATACTTGGTGTATAAGTATATAAAAATATTGCATTATACAAGTACATGTGGATGTACGTTTCTGTATAAATTTTTCGTGAGAGGTTCACAAGGTACTGGAGAACTTGACCACCTGCTGGTGGACTTATTAACATATATCGTATATGCTCTACTATATATATATATATATACGTACGTAAATACAAATGCATACACGGATACTATTAAGTTTTCCACTGGAAGGTGGGACCGAAGCTGTGTGTGTGTGGCGTGAATGCACCTTGTTCCATAATTACGCTCTCTTTTCATCTCTCTTTTATATCTTTTAATCTCTTATCTTTCTCTCCCTCTCTCTCTCTCTCTCACTCTCGCTTCTTTTTTTTCTTTTTTAATCCATTGTAAAAGAGAGGAAGAGCGTCTCTCGATTCTTCTTATCGAATCAACGGATCGAACCAGTTGATCCAAATCGCCATTATTTATCGATCTTGCCCGATTTGAATAGCTTCTGCTATGTTTTATGTATCTGTATAGTGATATGTGTTTTATATATGGAGATGGTGAACGGATTGAGGGTGCAAAGATGGTGGTTCGGGGGAGGTGCACTCTTACGCCTAGAGAATAAAAACGAGTTCGCTTTTTCAATTAATTCAGGCCCTCGCAAATTCATCACCGATCTTATCTTTCTGCATCTTCACCCCCTCCCACCTCCCACTCGTTAATCGTGAGAACACTCGTTGAAACGATTCTGATTAGCGTTTTTTTTAATTGACATCTAATTATTAATGTGTCGATTTTTTTGTCTATTAATTAGAAGTTATTCACAATCCCTTTCATATTAAATTAATTTTTCAATGGGTTTTGGACATATTTATAAAAAGCGAATTATTATATTGGCTCATCGATACGAATTTTATATACCTGCAGCTTCCCTTTCGATCAGCGAAAACATGAAAAAAAAGAAAGGGAAAGAGTATGCGAAATTTATAACGAGGTCCCATTGTCCGGCACGCGCCGCTCTTGGTCTGCTGTCCGCCCACTTTTTCATTCCTCTCTCTTTCTCTCTTTCTCTCTAGGTGTAGTATTAGAAATGACGAATACCTCTCGTTCTTCAAAAACTTGTATATGTGCTGTCCGTAACGATCAAACGAGATGCCAGAAAAGGGTTTCTTTTTTTTCGCGGCGTCAGCTAGATAATTGGAAAACAGGGAAACAGTTGCACCGATACGTATACACAAACCATTTTTCTTTCGTGTGTTTTCCTTCCGAACGATTCGTATTTGGAAAGGGCGAAGTAAGACTGAAGGGTTGGAAAAATTTCACATTTCATGTTAAAATTGAATTTACACAAACAAAGAGGCGTCGTTTTTTTTCCGTTAAAATTGATTTTTTGTTTGGTTTCTCCAGACCATTGACTCATTCCCCTTAGTTTTACGCTTTTACTTTTATTTTAATTTTATTTTATTTACAAAATTTTTTTTTCCTTTTTTTAGCATGTGATTGGGATAGAAAAAACAATAATATTGTTTATAAATTAAACCTCGTGACTTATTAGTCGATTAAAAGAATAAAAATGAAACGGATTCGATGATGAGAAGAAGGGAAGAAACGAAAACGAGTTGCAGGATAACAAAAAGGATATAATAATAATAATGAGGAGAAGGCGAGCGTGTGTAAGAAGAAAGAGAGACGGAAACAAGAAAGAGGTCTCCGGCGAATACCGAGGCGGTTCCTTCTCTTCCATTTCCTTGGAAGCGTTTAACTCTCGATCCTTGCAGCATCATCCTCTCCTAAGGAGAGCGAAAAAGAAAGAAAGACACATACAGTAAAAGAGTTCCCTCGGCATCCGGATCGCGAATTCCCGTCGTGTCTCCCTCCCTCCATCTCTCTTTCTTTTTGTTCCTCTCTCTCTCTCTCTTTCGCTCCTCTTCGTTTCCTTTCTCGATCAAATTGAGCCGAGTGAGAACGAGAGACAAAAGGAGAATGCGTGAAAGAGCAAAAAGAAAAAAAGGGAGCGATTAAAGTGCGAGAGAGACGAGGAGGAAGTTGCGATGAGACGAACGAGGACGCAGAGTAATGACCGAGGAGGGGGAAAGGAGATCGATCATCGCGAGCTATTTAGCGAGCGTTAATTGATTATTCTCAGGGTGCGATTAAAAGGTATCTCGATTCTCTTTCTCTCTCGTTTCCATTCCACCTTTCCATCATTGAGAGAGACACCTTTTACGGACCAGAGAGAAGGTATCACGTCTTATACGAGGCGGCGCGTGTGTCAACTCTTCACTGATGTCTCACTCTCATCGTCGCAATCGCGTGTCATCTCACGGTAACCACGATGCGTTCTCCGATTGTACAGCCTCATTATAATATTACAATAATTTCTTTTTCTCATTTCACCCCTTTTACTTTTGTGGCTAATTTTTTTCCGCGAATTTCACATTTCAAAAGACGATACAGGCTTTTCATGTAAACATGAAAAATCTATGAAAAATTAATAAAAAATGCAATATAAATAATTTTGTTTGGCTGTATAAAAAAATAATTTCATTTTTTCTTTTTAATAAACTGAAATAATACATAAATCCATGTCAGGATATATTGATTTAGTGGGACTTTTTAATATACTTTGCATCTTTTTTTTTTACTTTTTTTAAAGTTTATGATACTTTACTTTTTTTTTTAATAACCTGCTGGCGTCGAGACACTGCCTCGTCTCTTGATCTATCATATTTTTTTAAAGAATGCACATTTCAAGGAAAGAGTGCTAGAAGAATAAAAAAAAGGACAAAATAACTTTAGTATGGATGCGTATCCGTTCGAAAGTATATGAACTTCCGAATGTCCGCGTCATTGGCCCGATGCACGCAATGTTTTTTTTTTTTTTCGTGAATACAGTAAAATCTTTCAGATTTGAATTTGAATATTATCCGTATATAACAACAAAACAGTTTTTTTATCGGTATATAAAATAAAAATATATTTTTCCTATAAATGCAATTTGTATAGACCAAATCAACACTAATTCATTTCAACTTTGTTGTATACTGCCTACATAAATTATACGTTTCATTTACGAAAAATTCGACTGTATTGCAAAAGCCACGTAGCGTCTCTTGTTGAATGTGGATGTCCAAATTCATTGACGTTTGATCCCGAGATCCGTGGTTTTCTTTTCGAGTTAAAATAAGAAATAAAGAAGTAAAAAAAAAAAATAAATGTAGCAAAGGGGAAGGAAACGATGGTAAGAAAAGGAAACGGAAGGATAAGAGAATGTAGAGGATGTGCGGATGTTATTGTAGAATTGTATGCCTAATGAAAAAGTATCTAAAGACACGGTAGAGTCAATAAAAAACATATAACATTTTTTTTTTTAGATTTGATCAATAGCGGTTAACCAATGTCTCATATATGCAAGAAATTTTTATTTAAAAAATGTTTAAAGTCCAGTGCTTGGATATTCTGACACTGAATAGAGGATTAAATCGAGTTCAAAGGACCCTGGAGTGGTCCGGATGGCTCTCGATCACGGGCGCTCTCTACAACGTGTAGAATGAGGCCCCTCGCTGCCGTTCGGGTCTATCGTGGTCCCCTCGAGTATGCTTCCGCGCCGATGGTGGGGGGAGCATGTAAAGTTGCGCGTGTCTGGCACGCGCGTTCTTGCTTCCTCGCACGGAAACCGGGAAATCGATTTCGACACGCATCCCCATCAACCGGAAGAAAGATTCGATTACGAAATTTTCTTCTTTCTTTCCGATTTCTCTCGTATTCGATAGAGGAAACGATAAGGGAAAAAAAGGGAAAATAAAAGATACATGTATCGAGGGTTTTTAACATGATTTATTTACAATGTTACATCGCGTTTTACATCTTTGGTTGGACCATCAATAGTGTTCTTAATGTTGATTATTATATACTTTAATTCGCATTATCCCTAATCGTGATTATTATTCTTTCGAGGTCTTTTAATTACATGCATTTTTACAATTATTATTTTGTACAATTATTATTGTAAAATTAAAACATACACCATTTACAATGTCTTTGAACCATTTGGTATGAGGAGTAACTTAAAAAATAAAAAAAAAACATACGCGTTAAACAATTTTAAGAGTAAATTGTACATAAATTACGATAAAAGGGTTTGACTAGAAGAAAAAAAATGTATATATATATTGGACATAAGTTTACATGCTTTGACAAATATTTTTTATTACGTTGAACTATTGGACGGGCTCTGAGGGGTTTTTTTTCCCTAATAACTACAACTAAATAATTAAAAAAGAATTGTTTTACAAACGCCACTTTCTAAGATTTTCTAAAACTTAAATTTTCTAAGACTTAAGACACTTAGCAATGTACAAAATAATATTTAATAGGCGTGAATATTTCATCGAACGCCTTAGTTTCCTCAAGCTCTTTGGACTTTTAGCCGTGTATGTTTTATTGTTACTAGGAACAGTTAAACCTAAAATTTTACGAACTATTGTTTTGAGTTTTTAAAAAATATTTATTAAAAATTTGCACAA
>JABMBV010023193.1:0-16255 GCA_018906735.1 Mesochorus sp. PSUC_FEM 10030011
TTTTTTTTTTTTTTTTTTTTTTCAAAGAAAGACACTTAAACCTTGCATCCGGCAGTCACCCTACCGTGAATATTCGTAGTTCGTTGTTCTACGGTACACAAAATGTATAATATGTGTGTACGAGTCTGAAACAACACGATTCGGTAAACAGAACTCAATGTGCGAGAAAGAATCAGAAAAAAGAGAGAAAGAGAGAGAGTGAGAGACAGAAAAAGAGAGAGAGAGGATGAGAGAGATCCGCTGGTGCACAAGCTGCAGCCCAGGACGAGGAAGGTGGGACTGGTTCAAGTTCATGTATAGCTCTGGCTCACTCTCGCTCGCTAGCCAGCCATCGCCTCGAAGAGACTCGAGCAGGAGCCCAAGGCCGCCAGAGAAAGCCTTCCTTGTTCGCGTCTCCGAACGCGACTACACACAAATACACACAAATATATATATATATATACAAGTATACTAACCGTTGCACAGAATTCTATATAACGATCTCGATGCACATTGGTTAGTGTCGTTGTGTAACACAACTCTATATGCACGTATGTGCCATTCGATACCTCGGAATACACACAAATTCATTTACTCGTTACTAGGTCAGAACGCCTTGACTCGCTTACCCTGTTTCATTATATACATATGCTCACTTCAATTAACTCACTTTCCGGTTAATTCTCATTGAGAAAAAAGTTACCGAGAATCAGATCAACAAAGATATGGAGAAAAAAGGGCCAGTTCTTTTTCTCTTATACGGGGATGAAGATTCTCTAAATCTGCTGGAAATATGTACTATTGAGATCTGAACTGATTAATTTGATAAGAAAAGTTATCAAAAGTCAGAATGACAATGATGAAGAAAAATAGACGATATCTTTTCCTTTCATACGGAGTGAAATTGATCTTGAGGATATTGTTGTTGGATTTTTTTACGATTTTTCAAATTCATTGTTAGAAAAATTGGTTTTTTTGTTTATTGGTCGATATTGATTGTTTAGAAAAATGGGATTTTTATTTATTGATCGACGAATCGACACTGATCGCACATTTCATGAAATGCTCACTTGAATCTTGGGTGATTAGAAGATGGTTCGTGTACTTAAAATTTTTTTTCCAATAGAGAGTCGATAATTATCGGTGAAACTTGGCTAATCAACCATCGAGACTCGTAATTAGATCGATCCGTTTACAGATAGTAAGAGAACAGAAAACGTCACGAGTGACAGTGAAATTGATGAACGTCGCTTTCGAATGATCTCAAACGTTTTATTCCAGCCACATTTTTTCTCTTGTATCGATAAATGCATTTTTGTTTTCTTTCTCTCTTCCAAGTATATGTGAAGCTGAAAAAAATATTACGAAGGCAAAATACGAGTGAAGGTTTTACGAAAGAGGCACTGAAAAAAATCGCACATCCTCTGCGAGAGTTCGACGGCCAAGTTCAAGGCCACGTTCACGAAAATTTCCAAGATGACTCTCGCCCGATGCAGGCTTGCATCGTTCGGTTTGAAGTTGAAGATCATCGTCAGAAATGGCGTCAGAGACGCGTAAAATACATTTCTTTTTTCAAAATATTTACTCCCGCAGTCGATCCCAAGTTCAATTTCACAGGAATGTTCATTTTTTTTCTTTTGTTTTTGCAATTTTAACTAATTCGAAACACGTGAGAAGGATTTAAAAAAAAATAATAAAAATTGTGCACGAGACTAGATCGACGTTGCGTGCTCATCGCGTCTATATGTATTATAATAACGGTGGGATACACATTTATCGCCCGCCAGCAGCAAAAGAACGAACGAAAGCGAGAGCATAGAAAAATTCGAGAGAGTTTTAGAAACCGGACTGTGATGTGGCCAATGAGAATTGTGCTGGTCAACGAAACGTGAAAACTTCAACGAGGAGGATTCTCGAGAGCGAGTGTGCGTCGGAGAAAAACGTCGAAGAAAGCGAAATCTCCTGTATGTTTCTCTTTTACCACAGTTATACGTATATATGCAAGTATACTTTCCACGCTTTCAATCGAATTTTAATCGAAATGCATTATCATAAGATATTTAAAAACTAATTTTGTTTTAATTTAAATTGAATTTTAATCGTTTTTAACAAATATCACTGCAACCAGAACGAATTTTACTACAAAATTTCAATCAAAATGCATTATAATAGGATATTTAAAAACTAATTTTTTTTTTCTACACTACACATTGAATTTTTATTATTTTTGATAGATGTCATTGAGAAATATGAATTTTACAACGAAATTCAAATCGAAGTGCATTATTATTGCATATCTAAAAATTGATATTCTTTTTCTTCAATATATATTTAATTTTTATTGTGAAATTTTGTGAATTTTGAATGAAATTTGAAATTTCAATATAAATGCACTACTACAAATAAAATTGACCAATATGCATTTCACCACGAATTTTAGTCAAAATAAATTACTGTAGAATATTAATAAATTAATTTTTTTTTATCTATACATTGAATTTTTATATATTTTTTTTCTACAAATGGAATCGACAAGCACAAAAAAAATGATATCAATAGAGATTTTGCGATCGGTAAAAAATGCATTGTTAGATTCGATCAAATATTTTGTAGCAACAATTTGAGAGCACTCGCCTAGCCACCCACGAGTTTTACCTACTGCGGTAGTTACCGACAAAGAGACTAGACCAAGTGGCCTGGTAAAAGTGTATAAAGTGGATAAAGGTGTCGCGACCCACATCGAGAAAATTTACGGTTCGCGAACGCGCTCATTCACTTTCTCTGCAACGAGAGCGTTGCCACATTCGTTTCTCCCTTCGAAATGAAAAGTAAAATCTTTGTATTTTCTAGCTGCAAACAAATGACAGTGAAACATTTTTTTTCAACTCTAACCATTATAGTTTAATAACCTGAGCTTTATTATTTAATTACGAGCATTTATTCTCAATTATCATTAACATATAATGAACTTTTTATAAAAAACGTTTCAAAAAAAGCATCAAGAAAAAACAAAGATGTTTTTAACGAAACATTATTTTGCAATACCAAATAAAAAAATTCGAAAGTAAATTTTCTCACGTTTGATACCGTGCAACATAAATTATAAACAATTATGATCAACGAGAATGTTTTTTATTTTATTTTTTTTACTTTGATTATTGCAATTTAATAAACTCAATTTTATTATTCAATTAAAAGTATTTATTCTTAATAATCATCAAGGCACGCTATTAAATAAAAACAATTTTTTAAAAAATTATTTGAATTATCAGTGTTTAGCACCCAAGTCAATAAATACGAAAGTCAATTTTCTCTGGTTTGATATCGAGCCGCATAAATTACAAACAATTATAGATTCTTCGGATTGTAATTTACACGTTTATAATGAAGGTGCAGTAATTACAATGCGCAAATATCTCAAGGCGTCTGTGTATACGAGTGGGCAAGGAAACGAGAGTGCAAGTTGTGGTCTGGCGAGTGGAGGGAGATCGGTACTTTCACCTTGGCATTGAGGACACGCGAACGAAAGCGAGAGTCTGCGTGGATGAGCTCTGGGACTCGTAATACCGAAAGTAGGCCCGACGGGCCCAAATTTTGCCCCCTCCTTTAGGTCCCCCCGGCGGGGCGGCGAACGAAAGTGAATCGGTGGCGCGAATGTTCTTCTTCCCCATCGTTCGCTCCCATTTTTTTAACTCTCGCTCTCGCAGCAGCTTCCCAGCCATTTTTTTTTCTTCTTCTTTTTTTCTCTTCTTCTTCGTTTTCTTCTTCTTCTTCTTCTTCTTCTTATTCTTTCTCTCTCTCGCTCTCGTTTCACCGTCGAATACTACGCGCCATTGAACTAGTGACCTTCATACGGGAACCGGTCTTTGTTTGAGGCCCTTGGGCGGCCGGTAAACGCGTATACAATAATATATATATACGCACTATATAGACATATATCTAACACACCCCCGTCTATAATATACCCGAGGCTTCGAGAGCCCATAGGGCCAGTCTAGACGTTCGCCACGAGAGACTTCCTCCGCTTTTATTTCTCGACCTTTCGCACTCGTCTAGATTCCTTTTTCGTCACTCTTCTTTGCTTTGTTTTTTTCCTCCATTCTTCAAAATATTTTTTTTCTCAAAAAGATATTATTGAACAGATAAAATATATCATAAAAATTATCTTTGGAACAACGACATTTTTGTCTGTTTCGATCTGGAAAACTTCACATAAAACAGCTGCAGAAATGTAGAAAAATTATTTGTATTATTTTTCTTATTTTTTTAACTTCGAGCAAAAATGTTCATCATTTTTGTTTCATATCACTGTACGCGATATACGCTTGCAGTGCAATTAAAGACGTGAACGTGACTGGCGATGACCGATAAACTCGTTGGAAGGTCGTTTCTTGATTCAACAAACAGTTCTATTGTTGAAATCGTTGATTTTTCATAAGCTGGACGAAAGGGAGGGGGCGATACAAAAGCTTTCGCGAGAGGTTTCTGGAAATATTTTGCTCTTACTACGCTCGTGCTCGCTTTTGCAAATACGCGTGCAGTAACAATACTGATAGCGCTCTCGGTTTCTTCTCAAATTCATTTCAATATTACGTATACGAGATGTTCCACGACAAGTTCTTACAATTTTACTTTAATAATAATTAACAATAATTACCATTTTTGAAATTTTATGTAACAAGAATTCATAAATTTCACAAATAAACATTCGTTCCTAAAAATTCAAAACTTATTTTCTACAATTATAGTTCTAACAAATTTATTTTGAAATTAATAATTGAAGATGCAAACACAAATTAATATTATTTAAATTTAATGCAACAAATCTAATTAATAAATAAAAAATGTATTCGCGATAAAGTTTCAAAAAACATTTCCCTCAACGGTAATTACAGTACCAACCATTTTATTTTGAAAAACGTAATTGAAGGTATCGACGCGAATCAATATAATTAAAATTTGATGCAATAAGAATTGTTAAATTGAAAAAAGAAAAAAAAACATTTATTTCATCAATAAAGGTAGTATTTTTTGCAATAAATTATTTTCTGTAAAAAAATCGTTACTTTTCGCGTGGAATTATCTGTACATATCCGAGATTTCATGTGTGCAAGCAAACGCATAATACACTTATACAACTCGGGCGTATACGTCAGCAAAAATCTCATGTGTATATAAATCGGTGTGAAAATATGAGTGATGAACTGATCGATTCTCAAGTCGCAATAAATCGTCAATTTCATCGAATCTTGCGTTTATAAACTGTTTTTAATATCTTATTATTATACGAGCTCCAAAATTATGAAATTAATTATGCAAATTATCGGTTTTAAGATTTAACGCTGACTCCTTTCGCCGTCGAGGGCCGCATAATTTTCGCACCTGTTGAACGTATACTTGAGTCGTTAAAACGAGTCAATGGGGGACCGGTCAAGGAACCACAAAAATTATACCGTTCAACTTTCGATATCACGGCGACACTATATCGTAAACAGAGAGAGAGAGAGAGAGTGAGAGTGAGAGAGAGAGAGAGCAGGCTTACTATACACGATATACTGACCGAAACTCTATACTGGCATGCCGAGCCATGACCTGTCGCAATTAAGATATCGCATGTTCTACGTTATCTACTACGGTGAACATTCATCGAAAAACTAATGCCAGTTTTTTTTTTTAATTTCACACCTCGGTTTTTTTGTTTTTCATTTTTTCGTTTTGGACAGTATATCGATTACTAAATACAAGCGAGATAGCATGAATTACGAAAATAGAATTAAATTAAGTAAAAATATTTGGGAAATAGTTCGGGTTTTTTTTTACAGTAGATATACTGAATTTAAAAAATGTAATTAAATGTGATAAAATTGTTTAATTATAATTCAAATTAAATAAAGTAACTTTAATTTTTCTTTTTATGATAACAAAAATTTCACGAACTGCGGTCATATGTATGGTTTTTTTTTAATTAGATGAAATAATTTCCTAGTTATATGCACAAAATTAATTCGATCTGTTCATTATCAATGTGTTTTTTTTTCATATTTTTCTTTTCCCTCGTAGTAACACGTATAGAAAAGTAGCAATCTTTAAACGTTAATAACTTTCTAAATACTTTTTAAAATCTGTTCTTAGCTGTCTGGGTTTTTCCCGATGAACTTGATACTTGATCTAGTCAATTTTTTTTTTTACTTTCAACTTTATATATTTTTGCAATTCCTTGCCACGTATTATAAAATACAATAACATAATGACGTACATGTTATATATACTAATTACTCCGAAGTGTCGTTTCACTTTCACTTGAGTTGATGATATAAAATATGTCGAGACACGCCAAGACATCACCTGAGATCATTTGTACTAATATTGAGACGAAGGCAAGAGAGAAAGAGAGAAATTGAGATAATCAATCAGAGAACGTTTTCATCACGTCTGTCTAGGCTAACGATTTAGATACAGCGTATCTTCCAACATCGAAGTCTCTCTCGATAAAATATGTTGGTTGCATTATATTTCTTCACTTTATTTATTTATATTGTATCGCCTGGACTTCGTGATTTTTTTTTCTCCATAAATTTTCAAATTGAATATTGAAAAACACAAAAGTTATGATTGGAGCATGAAAAAAATATTGATCAATAAATTATTCAATTGAATTAACAAACTCACGTTGATAATCTAATGAATGACATATTGAGACGAAATTAACAACCTACAATTGTCATAGAAATTAAACATTTCCCACAGATTTATCAATTTCACAACAACAAAAAATATATAAAATTATCGCTACCGTTGACCAACAATGTGATACGCGTTATCAAGTGCTCTGAGCTTGACATTGAACTTCTTATCGATAAATCATTTGGCACACTGAATAATATTCAATATTAATTTAGAATAAAAAATGATATTGCAGTTTAAAAAACTTGTGCATTCTTATCAAGATATCGGTTCACTTGATTAGCAAATAATAATTCATCGCAGCAACAAGATTTTTCTACCAACGGATGACCTACAGGCCTGGTAAATATTTCGCAAGATGCACCGCTTTTGTCCGGGTTCATTTCTCCTTTCCTCTTTTCCCCTCATTTTCATTATCTATGAAAACGAGTATCGACGAGAGATTTGTTTATCGGTGACATTGAATTCTGATTCGACGGTCAGGCGACGCGTTAATCTCTCACTCTCTCTTTTTTTCTTTAAATAACCACTCGCTTTCAACTCTGCTGTATGAAGTTTGAAGTCCAACGATCGTTAATTTATTCGTATATAAAATTATTTAATATACCGGGTCTAAATTTGACCAAAAATTGAAGGATCGATGGCGGCGATCGATTCGCTTTTGAAATTTGGGTCAGTAAAAGTAAAAATTTCATTTAAAAACGGACGAAATTTCCATTTTTATTTCAATTTATATATTTTTCCATCGATTAATAAAATCTCTTGAAAAAAAAAGACATTCCGATCCAAATTGTACGAGTCTTCGGGCCTCCAGTGACAAAAATGTTAATAAAACCGAGAATGGAAGGCAGAGAGGCGTAACCTTGTGGTAGGTCGGGGTTCTAAAAATAAAGTTTCCCTACCATCGGCCCGAAAGTAGCGTTTAGGCGATGACGTCATCGTAATGCATATTATATACGCATCTAGACATATGCTATGACCGTGCACTTTTTTTCTTTCACACCATGGTAAAAAAAAAATTTGTGCACAATCGCATTTTATCTCGCTTTCGCTTCGTTTTGCCGAACACTAATGGCGAACCCCCTATTTTCCTGAATATGAATCATCGAGGGGAGATCTAGTCGCATTAAACTCGATCAATATTGCATGCGATTCATGCAGAAGGGTCTGAGAACGTAAATGTACCTCTAGAAGAGCGATTCAAGAAAAGGATTTTTTTCGTCCATACGAAAAGCTGAAACAAAAACTTTTTCGTGTTCAGAAGCAGATTCAGTCGCAAAAGTTCACGAACAACCGAAAGAAAAAGTGATCAATTTGAAGACGGTATAGATAACCTGAGAAAAAAGAAATTGTCTGGCAATTGTCGACGATTTACATGCGAGATTACTCGTGCTTTATGCATTTTTTTTTATACCGACGCTCATTCATAATGTGTGAAATAAAAAGAATTAAAAATAAAGAGACACTAATGAGAATCGACGATGTCTGACTACGATGCGGCTCCGATGGTTCCACGCTACGTCGAATCGACTAAAAATCAATTAATACCCGCATGTCTCGACTGGGCCTCCGATTAGAATTTCTAAGAAAATTGAATAAGTTCACTATTAATTTTATTTTAATGTATGTGGAGAATCTTTTATCTTCTAGTCGTTAATTTTTATTGGCTATCTATGCTGTAATTTCTCCAGTTATTCTACTTTTTCGTCCAAGTCCTTGGTTTTTATTTCATTTTTTTTTGGCATTGTGTCGTCATTTTTTTCCCCAACTTTTCGTTATTCATTTGTAAAGTCTAATAAAACTGATTCAAACGTTCATGTTTGTCCTTGGATTTTATTCTGACGTTGTACAATTTATTTTATTTTTAAAATTGTACCAAAACTTTTTTAGAATTTTTAAAATATTTATTCGTATATTTCAATGAAGCTGTTAATAGAAATATCAAACTTTTTGTACACGGTGTACAATACCGACGTAATTGCCACTAAATATTGTATTTTTTTTTGTTCACGTCATGTTTGCCGGGTCCACTTCGTCCCTTCGCTATCGCAGCTCAAAGGTACAAGGAAATAAAAAAAAGGGTAATAATAATAACATACGAACTCCAGCAGCGAATGATGGGGTTGGCTTATCGTGATGCACACACGAAACGACTGTTCTTCGTGCATATAGAGTGCATCGTACGGGACTCCGGTTCAACCAAGTATAATATCGATGGAACCAACGCCGAAGGGTCGTCAAGCCCATTCTCGTACAATCTTTATACGCCCTTTTAATTATGGGCCATTGATATAAACCGACCCTTTAGCCACTGTTATATAAGCAATTTCGGTACGATATTTTTTAATTTTTTCTTTTTTTCAAAATTATTTTTTAATAACTTTTTTTATAGCACATTCAGCTGCTTCTCTTTGGCTTTAGCCATAAAATCAATCATCAAAAACCAATAAATAAAATATACTTCAAATAACGTGGATTATTATTGTTGCAGTTTATTCTGAATTCTATTGAAAAGAATAAAAAAATTGTATGAGCATTTGTACTAAGATTTAATTAAAGATAAAAAAATGGTGTAATTTTTTAATTGTACGTTCAATTGCTTTTCTTCTGCTTCGGTCATAATTCATTTATTTTTATTAATAAAAGTAAACAAATAGCTCTGACTAAAAAAATAGCTATTAAAAATATATATTTCTATCAATTTTTCATCATAATTATTAAATTTATGTTTCTGTTATTAACGAAGAATTAGCTAATTAGAAAATAGTATGCATTTTCATTGAAAACTAAGTACGTTTTATTAAATAAAAATTGTTCGGGTATTGCCAAGTGCATTACAAGTTTTGACGATGAGTGTACATATGTACAGGTGCGTATATATTACATATGGGACGAGTCCGAGCACGTTACTTTGTGGATTCATCTTATTTTCTTAAACGGAGCCTTCGCTCCTCATTTTAGCATAATTCGAGCACGCGTACGCGCAGTTATCATATACGATACGACCCGGCGTTGCGTGCGTTCAAGAATTTTTTTTCTTCCTCGTAACGCTGCGTGCTCTTACGCGCAAACCCCTCGCATATATACCCGCGCAATTTTATTATATCGCAGCAGATAAGTCATCTGATATAATGGAAAGAAGAAAAAAAAAATCTTTGAGTTAAACTAACATGGGTTTTCATGAATAATTGAACGTACGATATACTTTTGCTCATGTAATATATCGTAGGAGCTTTAGTGTTGATATTCCAGGATAAAATTCTTCGGAGTATTTTATTCTTCGACGCGTGCGGAGTTGATGGAAGTTCGTCTATTCTGCAGCTTTTTCAGTAGCTTTTTCTCGAGCCATGTTACATAATTTTTTTTAAAAATTATTTACTTAAACTTAGAACTGAAAAAACAATAGAAAAAAGGGATTTTTTTCGTCTTGGTTTGTTAAGATAATTTTTTTTTATACAATACTCAAATAATAGCATACACGAAAAAGAAAAAAAACTTCGGGTCTAAAATGTTCATTCATAATTTCTCATTATGCCTATGAAATAATTATAGATAAACGCAATTTTTTTCAGGCTCAATCATCTGATTATCATTATTAGGATTGAAATGAATATAAATCAGGACGAAAAAGAAATGTTTTCCATAAAAATTCTAAAAATCCCGCTAAGTAAATGATTACTATTTTTTTAAAATGATTATGATAATTTTTTTTGGTAATTTTTGGAAATTTATAATGGTATTTCATCGAAATGATTTCAAGGAATTTCCTGACATTTTATCTTCG
This sequence comes from Mesochorus sp. PSUC_FEM 10030011, assembly GCA_018906735.1. Taxonomy (NCBI): domain Eukaryota; kingdom Metazoa; phylum Arthropoda; class Insecta; order Hymenoptera; family Ichneumonidae; genus Mesochorus; species Mesochorus sp. PSUC_FEM 10030011. Next base: position 10,448 of record JABMBV010023193.1, read on the forward strand.
TGGTATCGGTAAAATTCAGCGTCCTTATTGAGTAGAATCATCAAACGAACGTTTTACAGTTTTAATATCGATGCGTGCGCGATAGATGGATTCGTAGATTGATAAGAATGCGAGAAAGAGGCTTAAAACCGCAGTCTTAAAAGTCTATGAGAATAATCGCGTTATTGTACTCTATTTACTTCGGACCGGTTCGCACGAGTACTTAATCATTTTTTAAAACGAGACTTTATGCCGTTTAAAGTCGTCTGTGACATGATTCGATTCCCATGATTGTTCCATCCTCCATTGCATTCCCAAAAGCCGTCGTGAAAAGAGCGATTATAATTTTTGGTTTCCTTCCTTTTTAAAAGCGCAGGAGACTATACGTATATAATAATAGGTCTCACAAATCTAAAGCCACAATCATGCTGAACAATACGATAATTTGCCATTTACATCTCGCAGCTCGTTCGCCCGCTAGGTTTTCTCGTTCAAGCTCCTCGTTGAGCCGCACGAATCGTCTTATTATTCCATTCTTCCGTCTCGTCGTTCCGTTTCTTTCTGCGGTATAATGAAATTTCGAGGTGACACGAGTTTCCACTTTGGCGCCCTCGTTCACGAGAGGGGCTCCCCCTCGTCGTTCCCTTTATCAATGTGCGTGTGGGATATTTCTTATGGGACATTTTTTTTCCCTCTCTTCCTCTTATTTTCCTCTTATTTCTTAAACGAGCAGCAGGGACCATTCGTGCGGCCTGTATTGTGGCTTTGCAAAATGGCGCCGCGGTATCATATCCTCACTGCGCGTGTATACGCGGAAACGTCGTCGCGTACTAGAAAATATAGGCGCGTGGGAAAACGGATTCTCTCGATGGATACCGCGACCGTTTGAAGGTAGGGGGATACATATACACCCAAGTGGGCCGGTGGCATAGAGCAAAGTACCAAGGACATACGAGAAATAGTGTCTTCTCGATGTTTTATACAACGATGGTGCACATGTCTATGTACCTTCATACACACACACACACACACATATTTATATGTATATGGAGTGCGAAAGAAGGGATTAAACCAGCCTCCCCTCTACTCGAGCTACTATTAAATTTCAAGAGCAAGCCACGAGGAGATGAGTAGAAGAGGCATGGGAAAGGCTGCAACGGGGGCGTTATTCGCTGCTATCCAGTCTCAGTACAAATTCAACTACAACCAAGTCGGAACCATCACAACATCTTCGACTTGCCCCAAAAGCAATTATACCGAGCTCTCGCGAGTGATGGACTCTCATTTATAAATCCAACGACCACGAGGTTTCTTCCTTCAGCATCGAATTTTGAGATATTTACGAAAAAAAAACGCGGCGTGTTTCGAGCCGCGCTGTCTTTTATATATTTCGAGATTTTTCGGCAAGACTCTCTTACATAAAAAATAAAAAGAGTTTTGGAGAACTTGGACCTCGAGCCTGTGATCTGTGGAACCTTGTCATCTTCGTTTTTGGAAAATAAATAAAAATTTTCGTTGGTACCACGTTTGGGAGGAAGAATTCATCGCAGACTCAGCTTCGGGTAACTTCGACAGAAAAGTTCGACGTTTTTTTGTGGATTCTCGATCGAAACTTTGGGCTCTCGATCTCGAAGTTTTTCATTGATTTAAATCGTCACATTCGATTGTCAAAAAAGTTTCCAGCGAATCTGAAGCCAATTTGTGAGAAAAACTGCCATTTTTTTTTAATGGAAGAGTCCAGTGGAATTATCAATCGAGCTGATAACTGCGTCGCATTTAATCGATGACAGAAATTGGAGAGTTTTCTTTTTCTGTTCCTGGAGCCGAAATTCCTGGTGGGTTAAAAGGTTCTGAACCGAGCATGACGATGCAACCTTGTGGGAAAGAAGATATTATGGACCAGTGATTACTTGATTCTCGGGAGGGAGCTCAATCAATGATCAAAGGAAAAAAGGGACCTCGATTGGAAAGGGAACAACGAAACTTCGAGCAAAGAACGGCCGATCGTATCGGTCTGAAAATCGTGAGGAGAGAAAGATCTTTTTGTCGGCGGTTGAAGAAGACAAACATTGTTGTCTTCTTCATCCGAAGGAACGAGATTCGATTTAGTCTTCGTATCGCACTGGACCATAGAGAGCCTCGATAAAATAAATTCAAGATTTCTTTGGACAACTCACGCCATTATCGTGATTGAAGATAACGAAGATTATTATTGGCTGCAACTCATCGAGGCCAAACAGAATAAGTAAATAAAAGAAGGTAGGTGATTATCTACAAAATAAAATGATGGTACTAATTAATGTTCAGTGTCGTTATAAATGTTCTTTTCATTGATTAAAGGGCCATAAGAAACATTCAGTTGAGTTCGATGGAATTTTTTAACGTTAAAGACGGAGCAGGGTAGAAGAATTCTTGTGCCAGATGCAAATAATCGGTGAGTTTAATAGAGATGTTTAGAAAAATACATTTTTTTTTCTCATCGTATTAGCAAAAACAAGAGATATTACAATTCTCGCGATCGTTATCACAACGGTAAATTGCACGAGCACGAGCCCTCCCAATGTGTGTTTACAAACAGAAAATTATAAAATTCTTTCAAGCATCGCGAACCTCCGCGGCGCGAGAGCTCTCGTGTACTTATAATCGCATCGGATACTTATTATGTTAATCCTATGCGCTAATTATTCCGTCATTATATATGGGAAACAGCAGTTAACACATTCGGGGAGTGTCAACGACGCGTTCTTGCGTCTCTCTTTCGTTTGCGGTCCATTTAATCATCCCAGTGTCTTGCATAATTAACTTTTATGGAGTTATTTATGTGTATTATTTATACAAATTAATTAAAAAAGATCGATCATTCCAAAGAAACGAAAAGAAGTAATGAATTACGATGAAAACCGATCGATCATCATCTTTTTTTTTTCGAAACCTTTCAACATATTTCTCTCAATTTCTCAAACTTGACGAAGAACCGGAAGTTACGGTTACGCACGTAACAAGCTATTATTTCGAAAAATAATATGATTGAGATTTCGTTTTATCGATTTTTTTTTTCATCAGAGGAAAGATGCAACAGTGCCTCGATAATAATATTTTTTTTTCATTGATAATTATTAATTATATTTCGTAATTTCGTGTTGGTCAATTAAACATTACGATGATGTAAAAAGCAATGATTTCGAGACCGTAATAACGAGGATTCGCGCGAGTGTCCATATCACCATATCACAATGTATGACGTAGGCGAACGAGTAGACGCACAACCGATAGTTGACCGCAACAAGATTTTTGTCCTCGTGTATGTACTGACTTATTCATGATGTTCGTGTTCGATCGTGACGCCCACCGATTACCGTAGACGATGCCCATGTCTTGCCTCGGGCGGGAACGGAGACTAGTAAATTATATACTTGGCTTGTCCAAGGGAAAAATAAGGGAAAAAAAAAGAAATTCATTGCAGGTGTCAAAATACTATCTAGTTTGTGCAGTTCAATGTAGGTCGCAATAGCGAATCATTGAAAATGCTATTATTGTTATTCGATTCATCGTGATCATGCAATTTCTTCGACTCTGTATTATGATGACGAAGGACTAAAATTTTTCAACTTTTTTAACCGGGCCTTTTTCATCGTTATACAATTTTGATTATTTTCTTTTTGGTTGAGATAAAAAAAATACTTTTAATGGTTCCTAATTGATTTTTTTATAAAAATCCATTACATTTATGATCAGCTGGAAAAAAATACCCGAAACAGTTTGTCGGATAATATTATGGGATACTTTTTTAATTCTTTTTATTATCTTTTTTTTTGTAACTTATTAACCTTCGAAATAAAATTTTTTTTGTCAGTTTCTTCAAGTCTCTTTCCATCGTTTTCTTTTTCGATTTTCAATTGCCTATTTCATGATTTTAGTTTCTTTTTTCATGATTTTCAATTTCCCTTTTCACGATACTATAATCGTAATAATCCAAATATTGAAATATTTTTAATGCAATTATCAACCCTGTCAAAAGCTCATTAAAAAATTAAATCAAATCATCAAATTTCAAAAAACTCATCAAATTAAAAAAATTCACAATCAATGAAAAGCCTCTCCATTTTTTATCATCTTTTGGTAAAGTCGTGAAGATTTGGTGTTCTAGAATTACAATAAATTGATCTTATTATGTGTGTGTAATATAATGAAAAAGTAGTTCGATTGCGATATGTAAAAAGTGCAAGGGGGAGGGTGGGAGATTAATGAGAATCAATTAGTCGAAAATTTAAATCCCCTTCCTAAATTTCTCATTACTGTATATGTATATGAGCTCGTTAATTTACGCTTCACCGAGTCCAAATGTATTGCTTCCTCGCACACGATTACTATATACATATCGAGTAATCGTGATGAGGAGAGGGGGAGGGGGAGAAGGAAAAAAAAGCATTCGTTACCATAGCTCGGTATGTCGAGGCGACGACGATGTTCCTCGCGCGATGTCCCATCAACGGGAATATTTCCTGCTGCTCTCGGCATGCAAACACCGTTATGCCTTCGACGGTACGAAAACGCGATTAGACTTCGGTGCCACCGAGTGTCTAAGAATCGTTCGAGAACTTGGTAAAAAAAATAAAAAATAAAAAAATGTTACAAACAAAAAAATGAAATCGAGAGAGCAATCTCGTGTCAATCTCTGAAGTCTTCGATGGACGATCGTTATTATCGTTCCTCCACGGTTTCTCTCTTCTTCGAACGAAATCTATCATTTTTTCGTAGAACGAAACGAACAAAGTCGTATTACGATGTGTTAAAAAAAAATTCGTCAAATGTTACAGGATCTTCGGTTAAAAAAGAAATCCCATAGTTGTTGAAAACCTCGCATAATTTCTTCTCCTCGTTCGTCTTCTTTAGAACGCGTGCTGGCTCGTTAAACTTTCAAGAGCATCAGCAGACACACGTCGCATAAATCCATCATCGTATGTCACGGTCGTTAAAAAAAAAAAACTTATTCGCATAATTGTCGAACAGCGGGTAAGGGTTGAAAGACGAGGAAATGTAATTTTCTGAGGATAAAAGGTGCTAAAAGTATACACGTGTGATGAAGATCGGGCCAAGTCATTCGACATTCGGACGCCCATTATCGCTTCTTTTGTTGTTTCTCATCACTGCCAGTTGGTATTACATTATTATTATTATTATTTTTTTGTTTCGTCTCAGTTAAACGAACAATAACACGCAGCCGTCAGTCACACCAGTAGCCAGCTGTCCTCTCGTATTATATTCAACCGTAAATTCTCGCGATTTATCGTACTGTATATATATTTTATCTCGCGTAGATTCGGTGTGTATATACATGAAAGAAAAGCCCGTTATTCATTATAAAAAACTAACATATTTCACGCTTAACCGTTAAGTTTAAATCGAATATACTTTGTAAAAATTGATTGATCAAAAATCGCGTGAGGATTTTTCGAGAGAACTGTTCCTCATATCCTTTTTGAGTTATGGCTATTTTATTACGCTGTCAATCTTTCAAAGAACAAAATATTATTTTTTGAAAAATTTATTCTTAATCAGTCAATATGCCATCTACGTATATCATAATACGATTTAGGTGTAAAATTTACCGTTCGTAAGCATCTGTTATGATTGCCTATTATTCATTATTTTACTCTTTTTTATACGAGCAATTTTATAGTATTTACATAAATTGGCATAATAGCTTATTAAAAACCCCACAAGTTGAATTTAATTAAGAGTTTTGTCACTAAATATACATTAGCCTCAACGAGGTCTGAGGAAGTAACAATTTTGGTACTTTAATGTCAACTATTATTATTATTATTA
>JABMBV010023304.1:0-16248 GCA_018906735.1 Mesochorus sp. PSUC_FEM 10030011
ATAATCTTTTTAGTAAATAAAAATCACGTGTCACTGTGTTCGTACACGCTAATTTCTGGAAAAACCTAACCAATTTCAATGGACATTTTGTGAATGTATTGATTATAGCTTGAAACAGAAGATTGTTTTAATTGTGAAAAGTGGAGTAAAAATATAAAAAAAAAAATTCAACAATAATTTACCAATTTTTTTTTAATTTATCATCCAAAAATGAATGTTGTACTATGAATGTTGTCTCCCCACATCCTTCGATATTTTTAAATTCGGTTTTAAGGATTTTTTTTTATAAGAAACAAATGGTTATTTATACATATTTAAGATTGATAAGCTTTCAAATGATTTTAAAAGATTTATATAAACTTTAAAAATCATAATTTTTGTATTTGCTATCGATAATTACTGCCAAATTTACAAAAATCTGATTCCACGTCTGCAGGATCAGCTAATAAGATTGAAAATCACATTTTTTTGAAAACCATCATATTAAAAAAATCTGAATTTCAGCATCCATCTTGAATTTGACATAAAAAATTTCTCAAATTCAATAGCGGATTCGTAATCATAAGCGGAAAAAATCTCGAATGGGAATTTTCTGAATCATTAAATTATCGAAAAAAAATGTACGTTTCAAAGGGTTAAGAAAAAATATAAGATATATGCATCAATGCATATGTATATTCAGTGGCCGAGAGTTTCTTGCGGCCATTAGACATGCACGTATTTTACGTAAATTCTCATCTGGAGCCTCGATGCACACGCGGTATTCAATATTATTGTATATAATAAAGATGGAGGCAGTTCTCTCCATTTCTTACTTGATATTTAACTACTTTACCGCGCGCTTACAAGGAACTGTGGGATAAGAAAATATCTTGCCCACACACACACACACACATACACGTATATACGAGATGCGCATTAGTTTATAATAAATTGCTATGTATGTGTACACATACATGCGCACATCGAATATATTACAAGGGTAGGAATATATTACGACCCGGTCAATGCTTGAACTGTGCGGCGATTATACGAGTTGCACCGTTTTAGCATCTCTCTCTGTCTCTCTTTTTTTCCCCGCTCTAACGGCTCTCGCGTTCCTCTCGTTTCCCATCGTGTCTATGCGTACACCGATGATACACCGCTTATTGCATTGAAACCGTATATGCTGCTGTGTTAAATATTTCTATCTGCGCGCCAATAAGGGGAAACAGTGATAAGGGAGGAAACGAATTTTCTAACCGGGCATACTATATGACGTTATTATATTTTTAAGCTAATCATTTGGATCACTTTTTCTAATATCCGAAGATCCACACAGTTTAAACATTTAAGTATGTGGAATGATAGATTAAAAAATACGATGATACCTTAGGAAAAAAACATCTCTGTGGCAAATATTCAAAGCTGTATAATTTTATAAAAAATAGAAAAAAAAAGTTTAAAATTAGCTTAGTTTTTTTTATACAGAAATTATTGTCGTTGAAACTTAGTATTCAATATAAAAATCGTCATTTTTCATATCTATTAATTCTCATAAGATCACGTATTAAAGTTACGATTTTAAACACTGAATATTTCGATAATCAGATGGTAAAAATGTCCCAAATTTTGTACACATTACACTGAGAAAAAAAATGATTAAATCTACTAAATATATTTGGTTGATATAAATTTCGTTAATTTTACTTTATATTTGTTCATATAATCTGTTTTTTTTTTAAATATGAGAATATCTCAGATTACTGTAAACAAATATAAAGTAAAATTAACAACATTTTTACCAATCAAATACATTTGGTAGATTCAACCTTTTTTTTGTCTCAATAATGTATAATACGATGCTCAGGTTCAATTAAAGTTTCAAAAAATTATATCTTTAAAAGAAGTTATCTTTATACATATAATTATATAATTATGCCACGAGTATTCCTTTTTAAATAATAATCTTCCAGTATCGCTATTGCAATCGTTATTTATTTACAAAGTTCTACCGACTGAATGATTAACGAGACTGAATTAAGAACGAGGTTATGGATAATTACGATTCAATTATAAATCCGGTTTATCATAATTAAAAATAATAAATAAGATTATAATTGTAAAAAAAATTATAATTACAAATAAAAATGGTTTTTTCTCTCGTTCTCTTTACCTGGCACACAGTTGGCAATTTACTTTGTTAGCCGACCGAAGATATTCTCCGACAAAGAAAACGTGTATTTACTCTGTGTCGAATATTCGCCACATACTGCGAGTGTCTATAGTTACACAAGAGGAGAGGACTAAGGCAACGACGTCATAGGGTTGAGGTCAAGTGAATTTCCGCGTTTCATGCGAATTTGGCCACAGGAGTCTTGCTGACGCGTCTTCTCTCGATTTCGTGGTCAGCCTCCCGATAGTTTAGTCGGCAGCTTGCCTTCATTCCTTATATATACATATATATACAATATATAGCTATTTTCGGTATGTTAGCAATGCTTTAGGCAACGTGAGCTTTTTTTCAAGTTCATTTCACGAGTTACCTGATAATGCGGCTCAGCTTGTGCCGACAAAGAAAAAGATAATAAAAAATTTTTAAAAAAAATTCTCGCAAAAATTTTTCGATGAAATAGATCGCGCCAGTAAGGAGATGACGTACGCGGAGATGAGAGGGAAGATTGAAAAAGACATTTTTCGTCCGATATAGACACACTCTGAATATTTATGGTATCACAACGAGCTTACGGCGATATGTCTGATAATTCAATTATAAAAAATATCTCTATGTGTACATATATTGTGTATACAGAATAAAATCACATACAGGTAACCAGGTCCATAGCCCAGGGAGTTTACGAACGCGGAAACGAAGTTCATCTTTCTTTCTCTCTCTCTTTCTCTCTCTATCTCTCGTCTCTCTGCATGGGAATATGTTTGTGTGTGTTTATTTATGTGTGTAAGCACGCCAAAAGATCGCGGCTAGAATCGAGGCTAACGTATATACATGGCATGAAGAACAGATAGAGAGAAAAAGAGCGAGAAGAGAGAAAGAGAGAAAGGGCACCGAACGGCTGCCTCTCTCTCTCTGCTGGAATCTCGCTGGGCGGACAAAACTTTTTCGATTCTCTACGGTCCAGCGCATCTTTCCTATATTATATATCATCGCGTATACACTTTAACGGATAGCGAGAGAGAGAGAGAGAGAGAGGGAGAGAGGTTGTACACAGCCAAGAAGTTACAGTATAGACGTGGGGAGCTCGTGAAACCGCAAACCCTTGATCATTGAGCGATCATATACGAGATCGTTGTTCGAAATCCTCAAAAAAAAAGGGCACGTTAAATATCGATGATACAACGAAATAATTGTATCATCGTTGAACACAATAGTCGTTTGAATTTGTTCGCTGTCTTATTGTTCTTGTTACACTACGGGTTGATTTCACGACGTATTTCTCGTAATGAGTCTCACAGCGAAACGTTGACGAAAAAATAAAGGAGAGGCTTGAGAAAGAATACGAAAAAGACTCGGGATGCTGCGAGAGAACGAGAGAGAGAGAAACGTAAAGTAATTGTCCCCGAGAACGAGAACTCGAGTCCGCTCCGGAACTTTGGTTTTATATTTTCTTCTCTCTCTCTCTCTCTCTCTTTCTTTCTCTTTTCCTTGTATGCTGTGAGGAAGGTATATATGCGAAAGTTTATATATCTATATAGATGCACAATGAAGTGAAGCAAGAGGTAGACTGAGGGGGATGAAACACCAGCCGTGGGTTTGCGGGTGGCAAAACGAGAAACAAGAAAACCGCATATAAGGTAGAGAATCGACGAAGAATAAGAATAAGAAGAAAAAGAAGAAGAAGAAGAAGAAGAGTGAGCAGGACGCTGCTGCAAAGTCAGAGAGTCACGATCGCGAGTATATAACGAGAGAAGGGTATGTACGGGAGAGAAAATCTCGAATGGACCGCGGGAGAAAGAGAGACGGTGAGAGGAGAGTACGAAGCGAGAAAGGACAAGCTTCGACCCCGCGGCGCCTTTCATAGTGCCACGAGATTATCAAGACGGATGAACCAGTCTCGGAGTCGAAGAAGAAGAAGAAGAAGAAGAAGAAGGAGAAGAAGAAGAAGTAGAAGAAGCAGAAGAAGGAGAGAAGGAGGAGGAAGTGAAAGAGCAAGGAAGAATAAAAAGAAGAAGAGGCGAAGGAATACCGAGATGCAACGAAAAAAAAAGGCAACGAGAGGCTCGATGAGGGGAAATATATATATGAAAGATGCAAAAGAACGAGATAAAAGAGAAAGAGAGAGAGAGAGAGAGAGAGAGAGAGAGAGGCTCTCGTTTTTGTAACGCAAAATAAAGGTTATTATCCAGTGTAATTAGTGCCTGTTATGGAGTGGGAGGCTTTGGCCGCCTTATACGAGTCTCTTTCTTGTTTCTTCCGAGGTAACGCGCTCGCGAAGACGATAATATATCCACCTCACTCTCGCTTTTGCATACTCTTCCATTCTTCTCTTTCTCTCCCGCACAATTCCCTCTTTCTCTTTCGATCGCATTCCACGCTCACTCAGGCTCCGCGTGTGTGCCACTGACAGGTGAAACTGCACGGGGTTAACAGAGTTTATCGCGCGCTTGCACACAAGTGCCGGAGGGAAGAAAGAGCGAGGGTGAGGGTGGGGATGGGGATGGGGATGGGGGAGAGATAGAGAGAGAGGGAAGGAGAAATATATCGCTTGATATGAAGGAATGGAGTTGAAAATGAAAATACGAAGAATAATATTTTGCTACCCCCGCGATTGAAGAGAAATTTTTAACAATAAACTCGTTACCGCTATACATACATGCCACGTCAATGACGATAAAATAGTCACGCACGATAATATAATATAACGAGGACGCGTTCATTTATTCTGTTTCTTTTTTTCACGATGCCCCGAGAGTTTTTAGATGCAACGGCATGAACTTTTTTTTTTCGTGGATTGACTCTTCGTATATATTTATATTTCTATTTATTTCGTCTGTACACACACACTCGTATATTCAACTGTATTTTAATAAATGCGTTTTTATCAAATGGACGACATTTAGGTCGAACCAACTTTTAGACTCGAACGTCAACCTCCAACCTTTTCAAAAGTAAAATGGAAAAAAAAACGATGTATAAATAACGTTCAGAGGTAAAATTTGGGGAAAAGAAAACTTTTATTCAACGTCGTTCATATCTTCTACGACTTTATTAATTTTCTCGGAAAAATGATATGACATATGAAATTAATCTAGAATAGATCTGTATGACGTTTATTTTGAAGTTAACGTCTCTCATTACTAATTTTCAAAAGTATATATTTACACATCTCTCTCGTCCTTTTTCTTTCTTTCTCGTTCTTTTTCTCTCGCTTACGAGAGGTCGCATAAATCATGAGTCAGAGAACATTTATATCTTACACTCCTTTATTTCAACTCCGTTAATATTTCTCGACCTGCTATACCCGCGACTTCAAACAATAAGAAATTTTTATAGTTAAATTCGTAAAAATTGTCAATTTTTAAAATATCTGAAAAATTTGTTATTTCATCGTACATCATTGCGATTGATAAGCTGATATATCAATAAACGTATTTTGAAAATGATAAAAACAACACTTTATTGCCACTTATAATCAATATCGAATTTGTATTTACTTCAAATATTTCTAATGATATTTGTAACGATAAAATGGTATTGGGAATGCTAAAAACGGGAGCAAAGAATCGGCACGTAGATAAATATTGAGAGTAGGGATTATGACGATCTTTCAAGAAAATTCATGCCATCGTACATCAACATATTTCTTATCCACACATGTGGCATACATATTTTATCGAGCATTTATCCCCGCACGGTTTTGTTTCTCGGAAAAATTATATTATTATCGTAACATATAGCTCCGACAGTTGCGTGATATTGTGACTGTTTGTTCATCTGTTCTATTGAGTCATAATTCATAGAGTCATCCTTTTTTTCTGGAACGAATGAGAAATCGGGAATAGGTTTCAATTGACAGTTATAGATGGTAAAATTTTCTTTGGAAAACACGAACATTTTTTTTTACCAACACATAAGATATCATTTTTTTCAAAATTCCCACGCTACTTATTATATATCCGTCGCCGTGTGTTCACGCAAGCGTTTCTAACGTCACGCAATTAAAAAATTTTAAAAACTGGAAATAGACTAAGAAGAATTTTCTGAAGTGAACATGTATTGTTTGGGTTTGTCTATATATCGCTATTTGATTCTTTCAGACTGTAGAACAAAAGACTCGAAAAGAAAATGATGCTCAAAATTGTTTAATAATAGTTTAGATAAAATAAAGTGACCAAAATTATTATTTTTTTTTATTAATGAATTATTTTTAAAAACTGCGGTCGATTTTCTATTTATATGTAAAAAATTAATTCGATCTGTTTGTTTTTCCATATTTTTTTCTCTCTCGTAAGATAATACATAGAAAAGTTACAATCTTAGAAAAAAAGTGTTGTCCATCGTGACACGTATTGGTGGTTTGAATTTTCTTACGTGGCTCAATAAAGAAAATGAAAAAAACATATATAAGGTGTGAAATGATTAAAAGCCAAAAACGGTCTCACTTCAAGCTTACTTTTTATTGTTCAGGCGCAGAATTTTCACGGCACAATATTGTGGTAAAAGAGATGGAATAGGAAGAAAGGAGGGGGGGGGAGGAGTCGTATATAGAGAGTCTCGTCATCATTGTAGAGAAACATCGGGGCGTGTTAACCACAAATGTTGCCGCGTGTGGTCTCTCGCGGCTCAGAGCCAAGAGTCGGAGCCGGAGATTTCGCGAGGATTGTTTTTATTCGGAGATTTTTCGCCACACCACCTACAAAAGGGAATGTGACGAGAAAGGGGTGCTTTTCTCTCTCTCTCTCTCTCGAATCGAATTTTCGGGACAAAAGAATATATACCAGACCGATATATCGACACAAGTCGTATCGATATACTTCCGTGATGGTCATCGAACCAAACAAGTTTTTCACACACGATAACCACGATTTTTCGAGATAAAAAAAAAAGAAGTGAAATTGGGACATTTCCTTTCTGCAGAAAGATGGCATATATACGTTTATACGTGACGAGCCAGTTATCGACACGTCATCTCTGTATGTGCTCCATATAAAGGATTCTATGATGTAATATTTATAAAGAAATATAAAGAACGAGGGCAAAAAAGAGTGTGTGAAGGAGGTAGTGAAATTAAATTTTATAAAATACGACGTAAAGTTGATCGTGGCGATCCGTATCGCGCTTTGACTTGGATAAGCGACCTACGGCGGGAGAGAAGCGAGAGGAGAGTCCCGACTGTGTGAAGCTTGAGAACTTGCATTCAACCCGATCGCATCTCGTACGATCGTGTGGTAGTGACCGTACAGCAGCGAAATTAAATTTCATAAAGTGCATCGAATCGGCCAAGAGAGAAGGCGAAAGGTGCTCTATATGTCGATCGATTCGTACACACTTTTTTCAATATCGAATAATCCATCATTAAGACGTTTTACTCTCGTTTCGTCGTTATAAACTCCCCCCGTTTGCGGTGTCGAAGAAATTTTGTAATTAAATGTTTTTTTCAAAAATGTAATATATTCAAAGACGATCACGAAATACTGAAGAACACGAATTGCAGCAAATTTGCTATATTTAGTTTGCCTCGCATATACGATCGAATTCATGTATTTTTAAGTCATGTTTTTTTTAACTCGCCTTCGATTTTTTAAATTTAGTTGCACGAACCTACAATTAAGTTTGAGTTTTAATTTTTCTTTTATATACAGAGATAATCGACAATTTCAAATTTCTTACATTTTTACCACGTCATTGATGAGATATTAAATACCAAAATTGTCATTTTTCTTATCTTCTCGTAAGGTCGTAGGTTGAAATTACAATTTTAAATACTAAATATCTCGATTGCTTGATGGTGATAACTTCCGAAATTTACAGATAATATGAAGCTCAAAGTGATTCACGCAAAGTTTAAAAAAGTTATCTTTAAAAAACTGTATCTGATGATTGCGCCTTGATTTTGTTTTTAATTTCATTTTAGTAAGAGTTTAAGAAGTATTTTTTTTATATTATAATTTGTTGAATAAATAAATATACAATACAAAAGTGCCATTTATTCATCGAAATAATATATGTGAAAGAGAATATGGATGCTTCGATTGACTTGAAATTAAGTATAAGGGGTTTTTTTTAGATTTAATTGATTTCGAATTTGAAGTTATATTTGCAAAATTCAAAATCACGGAATTTTTACCGTCATCTTGAATCCGCCATTTATGAGTTTTTAATTTTTAAAAATCTGAGTCCAGATTAATAATTTGCGACCTAAAAAATCCCTACATATTAATTTTCATGGAAAACTGTTCATCTCAAAAATGTTGAAACGTCGAAAGGATAAGCGATTTTCATCTCTTTAGTCCCTTTTTCTCTCACGAAATTTCTTTTTTGTCGCTTCACAGCCAATCATAGATTCATCATAGATTCTAGCCAAACTCTTGTGCATAATTGACGTTGAAAGTTTGAGGTTTGACACCAGGAAATGTCGAGAGACATAAAATCTCTTACTGTACAACGTATTCGCGTAGGTTTTTATTCCGAATTGAATCGGAAAGTGGAAATGACGTTGAAAATACATGACACTTTTGATCCGAATAGATTGAAAAAACATACAAGTTGGATCGTATTTCAGAGCATATGTTTTATATACCTTGACAATTTTTCACATGCAATCAACAGCATGGAATATTTATGAAACAAAAATTTGACTGCAAGCCTTTATGAAATGTGGAGGAAAAAAATATGTGCTTGAAGGTTTGAGAAATTGTTTGTCGGAGTAATTTCGAGTAAATACGGCTTTCCCTATCTTATTCAATTTACCAAGTTTGAAGAAAAAATGTCAAAAACTCTTTGCGAGCAAGAAGCAAAAATGATAGTACAAGTGGAGTAAAAATAAAACAAAGTACGAAAAACAAACACAGGGTAACGTTACATTTTTTTTTCATCCAACCCAGTTTATACACTTTCTGCATAATATTTATAAAAGTCTATGGATGGAGTCGTGAAACTTTTAACATTTTGTATTATTATATATTATCTGCTCTGCTCGCACGATGTGTATTACACGCTGTAGGCGAAAGAAAAAATAATATAAAAAAAGCTCTGTATAACCTTCTTCTCTTCAACTAGAAACTCTCGCCGGGTCGTCGTCGTCGTAGTCGTCGTCGTCGTCGTCGTCGTCATGTGAAATATAAATATTTCCCAGCACGTGACACGCGCGAGGGAAAACACGCAAACTTTTATAAGCGTCGGGAACTTTTTTTTCGCTAAATCGCGAGAGAAACGTACGCCTCGCTCAGCCCCGTCTTTCACGACTCTCTTGTATGTATAAACGTGTGTATATGCAAAAGAGAGAGGGGAGAGAGAGAGAGAAAAAAAACGAGACGCAGCAAGCACGATTGCACACTGCGCGAGCGAAGAAAACTCATTTTTTATGCAATTGCTTTTACCTCGCGGAGTTGTACCCCTCGCCATCTTGGCAGGTCGACTACGATGACGACGACGACGACGACGACGACATTCGAGTACTCGACGACAAAGTTCAATAGCCCGTGATCAAAGTGTCTTGACTCGTCTTGACTCGTCAGGATAATGCGATATTACGTTTTTTTTTTCTTTTTCGTCTCAACGTCAACCAATAGAAAAAAAAATATATGCACAGACTCCCCTATACAGACTTTCCTACAAAGAAAAAATTTAACTTCGCCCCAGCTGTACTTCATTTCTCGTTGAAATTTCCATAAATTTTCAAACGATTGAAGAAACCAAATCGTTAGGAAATCAAGATAATCCGCGTAATCACAAAATTTCAGATATATTTTTTCAGATTTGTTTTTTTACCGAACAAAGATAACAAAAGATGTAAATATTTATGAATTTCTTAAAAATTTCTAAATCATTATGATAAATTATAACGAAACGATAACTCGATTCAATTTTTACTCAAAATTTTATTAAAAAAAAGGATGTAAAAAAACGAAACTAAAATATCATAGCTCAAAGGCAAATGAAAAATAATACAATATGTAAATAAAACCTTAAATACCCTATCCTATATAAATATGTATAAAAACCTCTGAGGCAATACGCGGTAAATATAAATGAAACAATAATTAGACAGATAAAGAAAAATTGAAAATTGAAGGAAAAGCAAAAGAAATTGTTACTCCGATATTTACACCGATTGGATGATTCTTTTTTTAGCTCCCTCTCATATGCGGTATATACGCGTAAAGAATATTATGGGTTCGAGCCAAAAGTGTAAGGAAAAAAGGTATATAGTTGATCCACACATGTACAATACACGTAATGATACATAATTTGAATATCAACGTATAATGAAAGAATTATTTACGATGGGGAAGAAAATTGATCACGAAGTTGCTCGAAAATTTTAGTCTTCCGAGTATATGGTTGGAAGAGAAAATTGCGCGCGCGCCCTTGTGTTTGTGTGTGGGTTCGAATGAATGGGAGAACTCGGGGTGGTAGTTCTCGCGCGATGACGTTGTAGAAAAGAGTTAAAAGGGATAGGGTTGTGTTGTTGGTGCGCGGGTGAGGTGAAACAAAAGAAAGGAAGGAAAAAAACATCGGGGGGTTGAAAGAAACCACGGTTGGACTGTGGAAGAGAGAGAAGAGCGAGAACACGGGTGGTGGTGGTGGTGGTGGTGCTTTCATTCTTTATGGATGTAGTTCGGAAACTTCTCGGCAGCTCGTCGAGGTCGATAGCCCTATCGAGGTCTAAGAACCGGGAAGTTGGCCGAAGCATGGTATCGGCGCTGAACACTCGCTTTCTCTCTCTCTCTCTCTCTCTTCTCCCTATACCGCGGCGTTCGCGTCTTCCTCGCATAGTTGCCTCTTCCATTCCATGTTTCGTGTGTATGTGTGTAAATGTGAGAGAGTGTTGTGTGCGGCAATAGCGTCGATCAAGTTTGGCGGTGAAATTGAATCTCGCGGAAAACGTTGCTATTGCTGCGAAGACGATAAATTTTCGTGCTAGAGAGAGAAAGAGAGAGAGAGAGAGACGGAGCAAAGAAATCGATCTTGAAACTGTATAAATCACGCCCAACTGAAGTACCAAAGCGTCTTTGTATCGAGACGAATATTGTCAGGTTTCCCGCATGAGACAAACTTTATCATGTAGCGAGAAAGCT
This sequence comes from Mesochorus sp. PSUC_FEM 10030011, assembly GCA_018906735.1. Taxonomy (NCBI): domain Eukaryota; kingdom Metazoa; phylum Arthropoda; class Insecta; order Hymenoptera; family Ichneumonidae; genus Mesochorus; species Mesochorus sp. PSUC_FEM 10030011. The sequence goes on from JABMBV010023304.1 coordinate 11,239, forward strand.
CCCGTCCACAAACAATAACTCGAGATAACTCACAAATGTATCTTACCAACAAAAATAATAATTATACTTTCAATCTTTACTGTTTAATTTCTATCATTTCATCGTGATAAAGTTTTCAAGGAGGGTTCTATCGTATAAATTATTATAATACGTATAAAGCACAGGTATAACATCATCGAATATAATTTTTCATGATAATTTATGAATACTTTGTAATGTATATAAAATTCGAAAAAGTTTTGTCAAGTAATCAAGATTTATTATTTAAAATTATATTTTTAACGAGTGCTCTTATATTGGAAGATTTCAAAAAATTGCTAACTTCAATAATAAATATTTCTACTTTTGAGGTAACGAATAATCGGTTAAATTTGTTAAAAGTATAATACCGTATACAAAATTTTACCACGCGAAGTTGAAAAATAATATTTACGTAAGGAAAAAGGTAAAGTAAGTCGAGACAAAATTTTTTGAAATTTTGACTGCACTTTATTCAATCAGTCATCCAATTGAACGTCTGCAAAAGTTTCCCGCTGACTATCAATAATATAAATGCCAATAGCAATGATTTTTTTAAGGCAATACAATTATTTCTATATATTTCAACAATAATACAACAATGTAAAAAATATTTCAATTAATTCTAAGATTTCAAGATGAACGAAATAAAAATTTCCATATTATACAACTCTCTAACTTTTTGCATGGAGTGTCACCTCCGTACTACCTTAATGAATATAAAATCGATTTTCCTCGTTTATCATTCTGTTATCTAACAAAATGTAATGGGAAAAAAAAGGTTTGGAAAAAAAAATTCTCGAAAAAAAGAATGTTGAAATCAGTGGGTCATCGTTGGCTTATTGAATCGAGCAGCATGGGAAAGACTCGGTAAGAGATAGTGAAAAAGAGAGAGAGAGAGAGAGAGAAATAGAGAAAGAAGTGAAGCGACAAAATCCAAAATTGAGGAAATATCGTGGCCTTTCCGTTCTACACCCACGGGATGGACCTTCGAAAATGCCGTAAAAAGGTCGATACGTTAAACGAGAGCTCGTTCACATTACTTAGGATAAGCTCATTCTCGGGCAGCGCGCACGGTACACGCGAGCTCGATTGCGATAAAGCTCATATATCGAGCATCGATTGAATTTTTTTCATAGCGGCACACATCGGTAGACATTGCTGTGTAAAAAAAATTCCTTATACAGAGAGAGAGAGAGAGAGAAAGAGAGAGCAACATCGAGGTGGTTCCCGTTATCGCGGATTTCACATTTTTCGATACGTTCGAACAAGAAATACCAGCTCGATCCGAATTATAAGCGCCTTACGGTCTGGGGCGCAACCAACCCCGATCGATATTACATGTTATGTACTTACGTATGGAATATTACATATCGCATATACAACATAGCATCACGTTCAATTTAAATAGAATTAAAAGTATTTTTTAAATCACAAAAATGCGCTTGATGTAACGTTACATCAATTTGAGGCATTTCAGTCCGGCATTCGAAAGTTTAAAAGCTTTCCAATACTATATAAATCAATTAAACCCTTTCAGATATAGTTGAACATATTTTTTTTTACTTTTAAAATATATATTTTTGCAATTGTTTTTTATACACATGAACAATTTTAAATCTCTAAAAAACCTCGAATTCTAATATTTCAATAATAAAATTAAAATATTGTTTATTTATAATTAGTCACAAACAATTGAAATCCAAGAAAAAAATCGACTTTTTTAGAATAAAATCAGCTGTGTCTAAACTAAAAGTCTTAGAGCTTTAAACATTTTTTTCTACATTTATTCTAAACTTTACCACGACATCTATGTTTTTTCAAGATTTTTTGCTGCTTGGTTTTTTTTTTTATTTTTAATTGCAATAAAAACCGAATAGATACGAAAAAAGCATGATTTGTATGGAAAAAAAGACATTGGAATTTCGTAATTTCGACTTCGAAATCGTGATCAGGACCCCCACATACAAAAATTTGTGAAAATGAATCCACCAGATTTATAAATTGCGCCTGAAAGGGTTAAACAAAATTTGATCACAAGTGTATGACGATACAATATGAATTAAAATTATAATATTTTTGCCACGTGGGCGTACTTTTATGTACGTGAAAGTACGTCTAAAATAAAAATAAAATACATATATTATTTGTTGAACAAAAGATAGAAATGTTGCATCATTAATATACCATTTTTTCAATACAATACACGCTTACAACAGTCGATGAGAACGCGTAAACAATTTGAACGTACAGAGAGAAAGAGAGAAAGAAAAAAAAAATAAAAATAAAATAATATTTAGGAAAGGCGCTGTTGTAACTAATGAGAGATCGATGAAAAGACGCCCACACCTCTCGACGAATCGTCGACTATATATATATATGCTCGAGAGCTGGTATATTATTCGGGCGGCCCATAACTACCGATGGGCCCCATTATTATCATAATTTATTACGAAATAAATCGATAATTCCATCTCTAATTGAATGAACATATAGATATATATCGGTGTATCTATTATATGAGGTAATGTGCGTTCGGCCATATGTATTTATGAAGAGGAACTTTCAAGAGTAAGGACCGTTATAAAAATATAATAATGAGAGGCATGCAGGAAGATGGAAGAGAGAGAAAAAAAACGAGTAAAAAAAAAAGAAGCAGAAAAAGAAGAAGAAGAAGAAGAGTGGACGTAGCGAAGACGACAGACGACGTGGGATGATTGGATTAGCGTCCAAGTCAGTGACTCCGCGGTGCTTTCTCACTCGGTACTTTGGCATCGGTTGGGAAAGTGAGTGCCTGTCGAAATAATTAGAAAAGTTTAATTTCCCCTTGACGACGAGGACGGTGGTGGTGGTGGTGACGGTGCTGGTGGTGGTGGTGGAGGTATCGGTCGTAGTATGGTCGCTGTTGACTATATAGCACTCGAATATAGGGGAGAGAGGGGCAAGGCAGTACGAGTCGTTCAAACTTTGTCTCACGCCGACTTCATTTCCTGTCCGCCTAGGATTACCCGACTGCAGCTTGCCACCCGAGACCTTTTCTCGCTTTCCCTCTTGTGTCTCTATTTTTTCGTTTTCTCTTTCCCTATCTCTCTTTCTCTCTCTCTCTCTCTCTCTCTCTCGTGGTAGCGATGAACGCGAGAACACCCTCGCACTTTTTATCTTATACACTCTCCTTTACTCATTTCTTTTCGTGCTCTCCTCTCACTAGTTTTCCGCTTTCTTTGAGTTTTTATGTTTACCGCAATTCCGAGTAAATATCCTTCCCTCGTTCGAGACTTTTGCCGCTCGTTCAAATTCCCCGTGGAACACGCCAGAAAAACGTTGCCGGCAACGCCCAGAGAGCGAACTCTTCCAATGAATATACATATATAATACTTGGATGTATATATATGCATCGAGATCTTTGCCTCGTTTTAAAAGTATTATATATATGTATACATGTGCGTGTATATGGAGGAGCGCGATAAATGAGGCGGAAAATTGACTCAATCAAGTGCGATGGAAATTGAGATGATCTGCCGATGCGTCTCAATTGTTCGCTCGGAGATCGGATGCTCCGATATATATACGTTTCAGAGCAATATAATCACAATGATACAAAATCCTTTTTTTTCCCCTCGTACACGTGTTTTTACACAATTTATCCGCTTATCGAATTAATAAATCAGAAAGCGTATATAAAATTGTTGCCGCAAAGTTTCCAAAGAATAAAAGCCAAGTTTAAATAAGACGACCCTGTTTTTACCGTCAAGCGCAAAACTGCTTTGATAACGCGATGTTTCATCGAAGATTTTTTTTCCTCTTTATTATGAAAATGAGCTGCTTGAAGAGAAAGTTTTTCATATATCGACGCAGGGACTGTAAACGAATTAACGATCGAATAAGGAGGCAGTCGATAGAGTTCGAATGGAAATGGGATAGAGGATGATGCATAAAAATGGCATTTATTGTATACCATTGATGTGTTTAATATCAATGGAGCCCGTTTCGTGTGATTCAAATGGTAGTCGGTTGGAATGGGGAGAGATATTGTCGTGCGAGACCGATGAAAAGTTTGAAGGAGCGGCACAGAGGCGTGTACAATTCGACAAGATGATCGTCTTACTCTTCTCTCTCTCTCTCTCTCCCTTTCTCTCTGTATATGTATATTTCATGGCGCATACAATAATCTACCTACCGCTCTATCGAAAGACGCGAGAGAGAGAATGGGAGAGAAGCCCGCAGTCGCTTTGTCCTCTCGCCGCCTTCATTTCCTGTACCGCTGCCGTGAATTAGACAGCGGTGAAGGCGCACAATCCGTGTCGTCGTTAAAACGTCTTGTCTCTCTCTCTCTCTCTCTCTCTTTCTCTCTCTTTTTATGTATATACACCTTGACAGTTCATATTTCTCGGTAAACGATCTTGTCGACTCTGCCGAGCTATTGTAACGGATGATTTTCACCATTTTTAAAAGAAAAAATAAAAAAAAAAAAAAAAACAAATGCTGATAAAAGTATTCTTGCCAAGGTGTTGCGACGAGGCTGGAATAACGTAACAAGCAGAAAAATTGATTTCATCGAGTTTAAATTTGAATAAAGAAAAAGTTGGACGCTAATCCACATTTCTTCGTCTTTCCTCATTCTCACAAACTTTCGAGACTTTTTTTTTTCATCACCACAATTGTTCTGTAACTTGCGCATCAGAATATATTCATCGAACCATTCACAATGGTGAATAACCGATTCAAGGCGTCAAGGAGATTCTAGATAGTTTTACAAAATGAAGCCATTTTATTGAAAAATGAATATTGGATTCTACGGATCTTTTTTTTTTAATTTCAATCCAATTTACTGTCTTATTAAAAAAGTTATTCATTTACAAAAATTGCAACTTTTTCACGTACTTTTACGTACAAAGGAAGAGACAAAAATGACGACAAAAAAAACACATATTAAAAATGAATAAATCAAATCAAGTATTTACCTACAAATAAAAAATCAATTTATCAATAAAT
>JABMBV010023305.1:0-26195 GCA_018906735.1 Mesochorus sp. PSUC_FEM 10030011
TGATACAATATTATACATAATATTTATTTATATGAAAAAAAGTAGATTGTTTGCATGGTGATTCAATACATATGCCTCGCGTGTTCGTGAAATACATTATTACACTCCATACTACATTCTATCAGAAGAGATAAAGATTAGCAGAGGTGGGGTGAAATTGTAGAAAACTGCGAGCGATTAACCGAGATCACGCGATGGGACGATCGGCTCTACTCGGGGCGAAGTCTAATTTCGTGAGTCCTTTTATAAAACTAGATACTGAAGAGTTTCAGGGACGGCCTCTGCTCTAAAATATCAAAAGTAAGAAGTGTATAGAGATAGTGATAATAGGAGTCTGGTGTGCGAGGAAGATAATTGAAGTCGATGTTATGGTCTTTGAGCGCTCTACCGTCGAATGAAGATGCAGCGAGCGTGGGTGAGAAAGATAAGGCCTCCCTCCCTGGAGGATTCTCTATCAGCGTTATGCGCGTAGCAATAGCTAGTTTCATTGTTGAGCTCTACCAGGTCGATTCTATCTGAGAGATGTATATGTATGCATTTATATACATGTATATATACATCCAGATGGTTGAAGTAAATAGTTTCCATTGAACCGGTTAATAATCATGTCAATTAAAGAATAAGGAAACAGGAGACTCCAAGTGCTCAATTATACATGTCCATCTTTGAAGGCAATTATTGATATATTAATCGTTTCGTTTCACAGTGAATCTGACCGAAACTGCTAGTGAAACGTCGAAACAATCATTGACGATCTGACTGTCACGGATTTCAATCAGTTTGCCAACGAATCCACAAGTCAAGCTCTCGCTCAACGTCTGCTGCAATACGTGGAAAAGACAGTATCCCCATGCTCTACAACGAATTGTTATATAAGCTGGATTAAAACGTATTTCAGATGATTGTTTGACGAATTCTCATTACGAATCTATTTTACTTCATCATTTTTATCGTCAGTTTGACGATTCGTAAAAAGGCGGAAGAACGTAAAATATAGAAAGTGAAAGACCTCTCGTCGCTATGGATGAAGAAGATATGGAGGACATGAGAAAATCTGTGAAGCTTACGAGCAAAATAAGAAAAACACAAATTTCCAGCACAACGAAAAGTCACGTGATATCGAGTAGTAGTAGCAGTAACAGTCGTGTCGTGCATCAGCAACTATCGCCCGACGAGACGGACACGGTTGAATGCGAATCGGAAAACGAGGTGGAAAATATACCGGATGATAGTGAAACGCAATCTGCCGTGACGGACGAAGCGGGACATGAAATTCCCGATGAATCGAAGAGTAAAAGGGTAATTACCGAGGAATTGGAAAAAAGAGATGTTTCTCCATCGGAAATAGAAAAATTCACCCTTCAGGTCAACGCGTCCAAGGGACACAAACGTCACGAGACCATGACCAGAATTCAGCTCAATTCAGGCGAAATGATGGATGATGACACCAAAGTTATATCGTCGTTAAGCTCGTCAAAGTACTCAGATACACGAATGGGTCTATTTATGTCTACTAATCGAAGTCCGCAATCGAGTTCTAGTCAGGAGGATTATGAACCCGAGATCAAATGCATACCGCGTCAACATTTATTATCGGCTGCTGTTACTGGCCAAGTTGCTGCAAGATCGATGGAAAGTTTGCGTATGTCAAGAAACTTTCTGAGTGCAGATGAGCGTTACAGTGAGGATTCGCGATCCCTTGAGTCGCTCACCTCATCCGAAACTCACGTGGCATCAACCTCAAGTTCCAAAACTCACTATCGTAGCTTTCTGACATCGTCGACGTCATCGGGAAAACGTGATATACGACGGATTGTCAGTGTCGAGTCGAAAAGTAGCGACAATCTGCTTCATCGTGAGGAGAGTCTCAACGCCGAGACGAGACGTGGTTTGTTCGCTAATACAGGGCTTGAAAGAAAGATTCCACAACATCTGAGCTTACCCCCACCTAGTGGAGTTTTTTCATTAACAAGCCCGGGTGGCAGCGATCGAAGAATTACCATACTGAGTCCTCATTCACCAGTGCAAGCTCTGGATTTTCAGCAGTACTCTCTACAAACATTGAAGACTAGAAGAAAGAAGGCGCTCGTCTTGCCGAGGTTGGTGTTGCCGCGAAGTGAATCCGAGGTCTTTTTAGAGTGAGTAGAGAATAAACGCCCCAAGATGTTTCGTGTTCGCATCATGTATCAGGGATGAAAATGTTAGTCAGTCCTTTACTCAATACAATAGTACATTGATGTGCCAAGGGATAAACTTTTAGTGAATGGAATTTTACGAAATTCTGTTGTTATCGTTATATCTTTTATTCATTCAATCGTGCAGAGTACCACCCACGAAAAAAAAGAATAGCGTGAAAAGCTAGCTTCGGAAAGAGTTGTAAAAATAATTTTAAATAGGCAGACAGTTTTGTATATAGGATTTGATCGAGTTAATCTGCTCATGAACCGACTCATCGAAACTCTACAAGACTATCAAAGAAGCCAATAGCACGTATGCTCTTTGGTATTATTATTATTATTATACTTCTTTGCTCTCTTTCCTGAGCTACCAAGGTTCACCCTTTCGGGTTTTTTACCGCCCCTCTCCCCTTTTCAGTGCGGCGCAGATCGACTTTATTTTTCTACTGTATCACATTTGTCGAGAACGGAGGAAAAACTGCGAAAAACCTCCGCCGATACAGCGGGTGGCTACTCCTAATGCCCCCAAATTGATTAATCAAATTTCATCACAATCAGATTCATATATTGATATTAAAACAGTAGTGTTTATTTTACTTTATTTGCTAAATATACAATGTGGAGTTTGGTTGGTTGCATAGAAGTTTATCTTCGTAAAACAACTTACCTCGTACATATATTTGTACCGTCTAAATTTGTTCATTTTCGCGCCTATATCATGATTTCAAGAATAATTCAGTAAATAAATTGATGTACGAATCGCTATCACTTTCTTCTATGAGGAATTAAAAACTAAAAGTCGCGAGTATGTAATATTTACATTTTATACTTACTTTGATTCATTTTTTAAATTCACTAACGGTCTGTCAATTGATTTTCATTTTTATAAATGACGGTTTATATTGACTTTTCAAGTCCAATTTTTATATGTATTATATCTATAAGCTTTCGATCAACTAAGTTTGTAAAACCTAGGCGATGTGAAACGGTTGTAAATATCAAACATACAAATGTTAAGATATGAATATTTTTTTATTAATCCACACACACTGTACGTAACATAAATTATCTGTTGATGTAATTGCACTGTCATGACCAAGTGTATTCGATTACAAAAATAATAGGACAAAACTTTGTATATTTTCACAACTCACATTCGTCAGTTTTTTCGAAGCTACCAAATATCACACTGTTACTATATTTGTACCCGCGTTTGATGGACAAAGAGTTTTATAACAAAAGCACAACAATATCGAATTTATTTTTCTCTCGGGGCACATGATTGTATCTGCGTATAGCTGGATAACGAAGGTCCGTACAAGTTTCCGGAAACTCTGTCGAGTGAGATACTATGATGGTCAGTCGGATGTATTTCACGTGTGCTGGGCTTCCTGCACGCAGTGAAATTTCCATCCTCATTCCCAGCCAATTCTACAGGGAGCAGGATTCTAGGATAAATCAATTTACACGAACGCCACACTTCCTCTCCACCTCTTCCCATCTCTTATTTTTCTTTATCATTTTCCTAACTCTGACAGCTTTATATTGCTTTAAAGTTGAAAAGATTCATTTATATTTCACAATATTTAGTTGAGAATCGATTCCACCTTCTACATTTTACACATAGAAACATTTTCGTAAACTCGAAAAAATTACAAGAAAATCATATGTCCAAGTACTAACCTTTTTTTTTTATTTATTTTATGAAAAAGAATCGATGTTTTGTTTATACAAACGACTAATCGGTTGAGCCAAATATTCTCTATAGTATATGCTTGCCAATTGATTTGACCGTTATAAAAATTCCATGAGCATGTTATCGTGATAATCTATATTACTTAACGACTTAATGACATTATCATTAAATTGTTGTGTTAAAACCAAATTACTAATCGATCCAAATATACAGAAATGTTTGCATTTATAAAAAGATAGAAAGAAAAACGACGAAGGCTCATTCTTCAGCAGACAAAATCAATCAACAGTGCTTAGTGTATACAGTCTTCTTCAAAAATTAGTTTCATCGAAACTAGCAGGTCATGATTTTTGACAATATCTCAGTAGAAAAATAGAAAATTATATTTCGAAGTTTTAAGTCAATAGCCAATTTATCTATATTTTTTAATACAATTTTCTACATTTTTAACACGGCATCCCACGATATTATAATAATCATTTTTAAAAAACGTCAAGTTTTTATAAAATCAGAGGTATGATCAATTAAAGATCGTAAAAAAAAGTTTAATCTCTATCGGTATCTCTATAACTTTGATTGAGTTATTTGGTCGTTTAAAATCTCCCATTGTTATTTTTTTACTGTTATTTTTTAGTGTTATAAAAATGTTTGTGAAAATGTAACTTTTGGCTGTGGCTGTAAACTTATCCGGAAATCCTCTTAATTTGTGAACTTTTCAAGTTCCTAATGGGTCGTTCACTTAAAAGATTATTTTTGTATAACAAGTAGGTTAAGATACTTGACAACACACTTGGCTAAGGACGAAAGTTAATTCGTCTCACGTGAAAATACGCTGACTGCCGAATGAATTCTGTCTATGTTAAATGCTGGTGCTCGTTTCATCTACACAAACCTATAGTCTTATCTCGCACAAGCACATTTACAATTGAACCTGTTATACCGTTGACAGATTTACGCACGCGCTCGAATGCACGTGACGTTCGTATGATTAATGTGTTGAGCAGATTCTCAAATCGGATCGTTCCACAGGAGCTCCAATTTTACTTGATAATTCGTTGCGTATTATAGTTCTACATATATACTTGTGGATTCCACACGTAGTACGTTTACAGCTATATAAGCGATAAAGTATTGACGGTCACAAGGAATACTGGTGATGATTCTTGCGAGACTTCTTCCGCGTTTATGATTCTTAGTATTCGGTATAATGGTCTGTAATAGATTTGTAATGGCACGGTATGATTCTAGCAATTACTAAAATTGATTGAGGATGTTCAAGGTTGGCGGTTTCGTAACTGACCTTCAGGTAGAATGTAAATCATTAGAAAACTCATAAATTTTATATTATTTCTAGTAGAAAGTAAATTGATGATTATGATATAATTCAGAATATATTTATTTCAATATCTTTTCAATGTTACGATTTTTTTTAACAAATTTTTGCTTATACCTTGTTATTGTTTATGCTTGTACAATAAAAAAATGCTCAATGAATGGTTCTTATTTTCATTCTTATTTATTTTTATTCGTATAACAACATCAAACAACATTGATTATGTAAATATACTTTACAGTTGCTTCTTTCATTAATAAAAAATTAAAAAATAAGTATGCCAATTTTTCAAACTTTTTAACTTTACTTTGTGCTTACATTTTCATCATATCGTACTCTAACGAACAGGAAGCAAAGAGAAATGAATAAATAATTGTGCATCAATTATTCTATTTTCTCCACTATCGCTGTTTCATTTATCAGATCGTTAATAAGATACAAACAGACATGCAAATGTGACATCGAATATGTGTGTCATACAGAGGAGGTAAAAAATTTCCAACGGGTATCATGAAATAGATCTGTAAAAAATAACTGAAGATGGAGATGGAAGAAGAAGAAAAAAGAACTGTGATGGCAAGAACAGGCAGTACAATACCAGCAAATTTAATGAATTAATAATATTGTTTGCTAATTTCTCGGTTATGATAACAGAAACAAACGAAACGTTTCGAAATTTATGATTGACTTGAGGGCAACACGCGAATAATGTCAAATTGTTACTCAATACAGGTTTCAAATTCCACAGCATTATAATAATTCGTTGAAATACTTAAACCGCATGAGAATCATTGTTTATTGATAAAATACCGATAAAGCAGCTTCTATTTTATGGATTCTCTATAGAATATTTCTATTAATATATTTATTTCACAGAACATTTAACGGTGTGCAGTTCGATTAAAAATAAAGTTAAAAAAAATTACAACTCTCACCTGAAAATAAGAATCGTTGGGTTTAACATATGCTTAGCGCGGTGACAGAAAAATGAAATAAGATATTTAGCCACCTTCTTCATATTAAGTCTCGCTGATTGAATTATCCATAAAGGAATCAAGTGCTGTGGTTAAAATCAATAATACCAAAGTATCCGAAGTCTAGTAAACGCAAACTTCATCAGCCCTATTAAAATATTCACCAATTGTATCTTGCGCCGATCAAACATCCCCTCAACATGTCGTCGCGTTTCCCAGAGGTGTACACTCATGTTACCATATCTATGATCAAAAGCCAAATGGCATTCGAACCGTGTTTGCGTGTAGCAAATATACCTGAATGAATTTAAGCTCCCGAGATGTTTTCTATCCTACCGATTTCCATCCTTCATTTTCAATCTTTCATTGGAATAACATTGATCAAAGCAGCTTTTCTCCTCTGACTATATATGTACCCATTGATGGACAAGAAAACCTTCTACGAATAAGAATCTTTATTGATGCGTAGGATGAAGCTGGATCCTTTTTACCCCAGATCTACAAACCATACAACTATATATTTGTAATCACAGAACACTCCTGCGGTAAATCGTCTGACGATATCGTGTCATAGTATACCAATGCCGGCAATATTGGTATTGCGACACCTACAGTCTGTAGTGTTAGCAATCGAAATACATATATACAAACGCACAAATACAGACTATACGTTCTCATATAGAGAACGGATATAAAGTATTTTATTTGCTGTCGTATAAAACTTTGCAATGGAGAAGGCTGTTCGAGTGCTAACTGATACTTGTGTCTCAAGAGAGCACATTGGTCACGAAATAATATTATTTTGTTTTTATAACACTGTCTTATTCGATAGTTACATTATATATTACATATACACATATATACACACATCGTTTTAATCGACCTCGAGAGACTGCTCCTCTGCTTTATATTCAAACAACACCCAGCGTGGCTGGAATACAATATTCTAAACTTGAACAACTGTTATCGATAAATTTCAAGGAGTTAAGCTTGTCCGGTTGAAGATTCACCTGAGACATCCGACAGGGTATAAAAGAAGATTTATATTTATACGGAAATTTTACATTTTGATCTAGCAAGTGCAATAGACCTTTCTTTGGATTTGGATCAAATTTAAATGATGGAAAATCCAAATTGAACTATAACTATAACTAAACTATAACTACATTTCCTTTTTTTTATACGAGTGAAAACTGGAACAATGCTTTATCATTAGATTTGTCATATTGATAATCGCATTTTTTTTTATTTTCGGGCTGACTACAGTTACGATCCTAATACCATTGCATTTTATTGTCAAGGATCTCACCTGATATGCGATAAAACCATAAAAGTTCAATGCGCAAAATGTGTCATTATAAAAGGTTATTATTCATTCTCATTTCATAATTATGCCATTTCGCTGTATATGCAATGTATTTAAATGATCATTGATCCAAACAATCTTAATCTTTTAGGAATTATTTGAGTGGTTTAGATAAAAAATGTTTTATGACATGTTCCTGAGAGCTGCTTTATTAAAATCCATTGCTATTAGAAAACGGTATCCAAGTAAAGTTTAAAAAATAGTGACCAAAGTTATTGTCCATCGCAGATATTTATATCGGAAAAAATTGTTTGCTATTGTTTGTTCGAAATTCGTAATTGGTAAGATTTTAAAATAAATTATGAACACCGGCCTGGTATGAAGTTGATATAAGACGTTTTGTATACTTTTTTTTTGTATCTCGGATGTATCTCTTTAGTATGGAAGAAAAAAAAAATTTTCCCTGTAAAATAGGTGTGGCTTATTTTTTATCAAAACGAAAAATTCAAGATTATTCATGCGCGTCGATTCCCAGGCAAAAAGCTTTCTTCCTTGAAATCCTCTCTGCTTGAGGCAGTTTCTAACGTAACAACGAAAAGCCAATAGGTAGAAAAGCATGTCGGATACCCCAAGGCAACTAAGATCCGTTTACTATTTTCCGGTTGCCTGTTCCTCAAGTATCAAAGCAACTTGCTGAAGGTCATTTTCACATTCACCCCTAAAATACGTCAACAATAATGTTCAAGCATATTACACATGACAGGTATATAGACGATGATAACGGTTTACGTAACTGTTTATTCACCCTCAGGTGAGAACAAAAACATCGAACCAACTATAAAGTGCAAGGCGTTTGATTAATTTTTAACCCTTTTTCAAGATTTCAATTTAAATATCACCTTTACTATCTTAAAACTGACATAAAATTATAGGAATTGGAATTCATTTAAAAAAATTTTAAAATATTAAAAAATGAATGGACAATACTATTCAATAATATTTATGATAACTTAAAAGTTTATGTAATAGTTATGATTCGATGTGTAAGTGCCTTATAAAGGTGTTTTGATGCGAGTGATGGATTGTCAAGCAGTCCTACTGTAGAAGGAAGGAAAGCATTATTGACGCATTTGTGATGCTCTAATTACTGGGAAATTTCCATTACATTCGACTAACAATAAGTAGCGCTACTAATCGATTTGTCAAAAAACCAGGAATATTAAACCGTTCTGTTGTAACGAATCAAGACACTCGATACATACATAAGAACAATATAAAGATTTTTAATTCATATAAAATCCCTTGAATTTACAACTCTGAATGATTATTTTAGGTGCAATTCAATATGATATATTGTTACAGACTTAGGGACTAGTTTTCGATAAAATTTAATAACGCCATGGTTTTTGGTCGGCTCTCTGACCTTTCAATATTGAAGTTTAAAATGAATTGTTCTAACCTAAAATCAATATTTTGTATTTAGTTCAATCACAGGACGAAAATATGCCTATTAAAACCTTACTCTTCTGTATAAAGACGTTTTTAATTAGTTGCTGTGAAATATCTTCATTGTTAGATATTCAAAAGAGCTATTACGTTATACAAATTTTGAATCAATTAGAAATATGATTATTAATATCGTTCAATTAACATTTTACCTATACTAAAAACCATCTAAACTAAAAAAAAAATGTAAAAGCTGCGAAATGTTATCTGCATACATAAAAATGTTCCAGTTTTAACATAGCACGCTACTTGTGTCAATGAAGTGTGATTAATGCTAACTATAATGTTCGATGTACACAACTGCTAGTAGAAAGGCTCTCCATCATGTTCTGTTATCTAAAAGAAATATTGCTTCTCACAACCACAAGTGTACATCATATTTTTATTTCATAATTTTTGCACGTTGGATACGATATTGACACCTTTTTTTTTGAAATATTTTGTACCTGTAATGTCAAAGACAGATGTGACATTATTTAAAAATCCAACAATTCACTGCATGGAGATTTGTGATGTTTTGCTAATTCTTCCAATTAAAAGACTGGCTCAAATTATGTTCCAAATAAAGAATAAAATTGTTTGAAAATTAAATACGAAAAAAATGTTTACAACTTTTTCGAATTATTAAAAATTCGAAATTTTTGAATATGTTTCATGAACAATGGGCATTTTATCTTGTCTAGGATGAGGTCAATCATTAATACAGTCCCGGATAGGATAACTACTATGAATTCATGGGATGTTTTCAGATATAGATGAAATAACTAGCGATGAGGCCGCCTCACGTACCCAGATTCAGAAGCTTCTGAAAGCTTTTGGTACGAGGTTTTCCTGAGCTTATCCAATGATAACGTCGAGTAACAGCCGCGCTGTCTTTCTTACCAACGGGGAGTTTGTTTAGTTATGATATTCCAGTTGTCGGTAAAAGCTCAAGTATCGGGTGTTTCATCTACTTTTTGAATTCCCAGGGTGTGGCAGCATTGTACTTGAAGAGAACATACCACAAGTAACACATGCGGATCAATACGAAAGCTCCCATTCGACCTGATCTGTTTCGATGCGTTCCCGGGCAAATCAGCCATTTGATAATACATTTAACGAATTGACTATTCTTTCCATGATATATAAAATTCTCGAGAGTTCCGCAACCATTAATTCTCCAATTACACACAACAATGAAAATCACTGATGATCAATGTCACCAGGGATTTATCTTAGCAGTATTTTTCGTTTGCGTAATACGTAATAATACTCATACGGTTGATGAACCCCTGTAGAGATGGCAGCACTCCAGACATGTCATATATACATGTGTACATATATACACAATGCATGTAACTTCCACCCTGGTTTACTATATTTCTTTTGGATATATTAGCATGCTCTATCAACATGCGAACTCTTTCCGTGTCGTCAATTACTTCAGCACCTGTTTACTCATGAAATTACTTCCGAAAAATCGTTGTTGCAACCTTCGTCCATGATTACGGCTAATAAATGACGATCTGTTCAATCAGTGAAGATTTATTCAGAATTATCCATCAAAGTGCACCTCCGATCTTCTAACTAGGTAGTGGATCTATTAGAACTCATCGTTTACATTTGTTTATCCTTCTTTTACATTGAAAATAGATAAATGAAAAAGTTTTATCTGTGATCATTTTCTCATGGGACAATGAATATTATTATTAAAAATATGGCCCATGGGCAATTTTGTCATTTTTATATTCAATCATTTAATTTGAAATATTTGGACTAGCACATGTTGGTCCAAATGTTTTTTGGCATTTGTACGGTTCGTCCCGCGCATGTTCCAGGCGGTCGTTATTACTTCTCATACTGAAGAGAAAGATAAGACAGTCTTTGCTGAAAAACGTCATCAAGCCCTATTGTCAGTGCAGTCCAGTAATTTTCCTTTAATTAAAAACGCTTTCCTCGTATCCCCCTGTAGTTCTTCCTTCTCTTACCTCTTCCCTTCATCCTTTTGCGACTTCAATCTTCCCTCGTGCATGCGTCCCTTTAAGAGGAACATCCTAGACTATATTCGCAAACCACCCAACCACCCTATACGTATCTGAATTCTTTTTATATACTCTGCGTGCAGCCATCATTCCTTGCCCTTCGAGCGGGCCTTTCTACTTCCGGAGAATCGTGGCACAGTCCATCTCATTCCCTTCTCTCTACTCTCTTTTTGCTCGTGAGCACTGAATTTTCGCAACGGGTGTCGCGCAACTCCACAACCACCTCTACCACCGCCACCTTCAGGAATACACAAAACCTTCGCGAGACTATCATCGTCATCTCTCTGTCACTCTACTACTGCCTTTGCCTACGTTTCGTTGCACTGTTTTGAGAAGCGTTATTCCCGCGTGTTCAATCCGCGGATAACAAAAAAAAAGCTGGTGTGCATGTGCTCCAGGTATTATTATGATGTCCCTTGAAATGTTTGAATTTGTAATCGGTGCTGTTCGCGAGTGCAGTTCCGTTTGTTACCGGAGTCACGTCATGGAGTATCATTGATTTAATTGGACTATTTTATGAAAAACGAAAGATCATTGTGACTATGTGAACCTTTAATACTCAATGATAATTGTCATTTTAATTAACTTCCATGAACTATGACAAATAATTACTTTTGTGAAACTTCTCTGTCGACACCGACAAAGTCAAATATTCGATGTCAAAATAATTCTTGATTGACATTGTTTAAAAAACATTAACAATGAACTCGTAGCGAAAGTGTAACTATCGAATTCTCGTAACAGCAATAATAGTAACAATAATGATATCGCGTTAAGCATTTATAATATTTAGTTGTTGAAGTTTAGAAAACTCATGATATAGTGAGTTTTTGAGGTGTTTAAAGATGTGTGTATAGAAGTTGTGTTAGCGTGACCATTGAAAAATTTTTTTAAACTAACATGGTATGGTGAAAAAAATTGAGGAAAGATATGTTCACGTTTGTGTGCCAAATGTTCGTGGATAAAATAGGTCGAAGCAATCTAATGTACGTGACAAACCCACCGCAATAGTCTATCGAAAATTCGCCAGAACAATAGTTGATAAAAGTTTTAACGATCAAAGTTTTACGCAACTTATAACAAAACATTCAATGTGATGACTGTTTACGTAAAAAACATTCCAATCGACTCATTCGAATACGAAAATTTGTTGTATTTAAATTTTTTAAAGGTATAAAATATCATTTAGCAAAACCTTTGAAAATTTTCACTTTTGCAACGAATGATATTGAATATAATATGCATATTATAATAAACATAAATTTAACAATTTTCTCACAACAATCACTGCCGTTGAATGCTAAGAGTTCGTAGAATCGAAGTGAAGTTCGAGAATTATGGATTTCGAGAATAATTAAGGAGCTTAACAATGGGGCAAGATTGGTGTGCACGCCGGCGAAAACGCTCGACTAGCGGGTGCTGCCCATGTGGACCACGTGTCCATCCTTCAAGCTGGTTAGTTATATTTCATTCAAAATCACGTTACCTGATTGAAAAATTGTCATGCTTTTACAGTCATGCTATTGTAAATAGATAGGACTTTGAATCTTCAAAAAATTCCCATTATGTTAAAAATACATTAGCTATAACACGTATTACAATTTTTCATAAACTTATTCCTTTAGAATTATTTTACTAATTAATCTGTATAAACTAATTATTTCTATGTCGAATGAAAAATAAAAAATGAAATATTTAAAATAATATGAAGCTGTGAGTGTAGAGCCACTATACCAAGAAGTTCGTAATAATTAATTAATTAATTATTGAATGTTAACATGTTTCTCATTAGCTATGATAAAATTAATAAAAAATATTCATTAACGTCTAATTGAAGTTTAGTTTAACTAAGTGCAATCTCATAATAATTGACGGTACTTATTGGCAGAACGAAAGCTTGCAACATGTAATTGAAGATTTACTCAGGCTTTAGCAATATTACATTTAAACCTATTTCGCGATCAATAATTTCAAAATCACGAACTCACATATTATAAAAGTTGTCTGCATTTCTTGAGGATAAAAATATTATTTATTTCTAATTATTGGTTAAATTCACTCATTAGATTTTCATCTTTTTTAAATAAAAACGTAATTGATAATAATTAACATACAAAAAACTTTTCAAAATTCCGTCAAAATTTGTTTAAAATTTGGCTAGAAATAAAAAATAAAAAAAACCTACTCGGTTAATAATCCGAGTAGGTTTTTTATATGACTCACAATTAATAGGGTTTTACGTTATAATGCGTCACATTTTACTCATAATACAAAGCAATAACATAAAACAACACATTTTACTAAAAATGCAAGCATCGATAATACAAAATAATTAAAATAATGAATAATTCAAATATTTGGAATATTTCTAGTGCCTATAACTATCTAACCTTCCATTCAGTTTTTTTTTTTTAATTTTAAATTTATTCTGTAAGATATCTTTTTCAATATCATATTTGATACACTTTACCGTGAAGTTTTTGATCTTCTGTAAAAAGACTTTGAGTCTTGCAAACTTGTTTTTTTAATGTCTTTTCACGAGGTTCTGTTTGATGTCTTACTTGATGGAGTGAAAAAAGGAAGCATACTGGAAAAGGCATCCAGTGATATATTGATGAAAATATGTAACAAGATAACTACACCGATATAAAATATGATATGTTACATTTTCGAAAAATCATCACATCTATTTAGTATCATTACTCATAACCATAACCATAACCATAACATGAAGTCCTGTGAACCTTCATCGATTGTACTCAATCACTACAAGTGTAACATGTGTAACATAATACCACGATATCATAATCGATTCTGCACCACTAATTACTACAATTGGTCGACCTATTAATATTCAAGAACGCTCTCATTTGAAAAAATCTATTAAAAAAAAATCTAGAGCATATAATTACAAAAATACAAGAATAGCTAGTTTTATTAACATATGATCATGTGTAACATGATATTTATATAGAAATGTATGTATGGCTTGACTATATTAATGTTTTGATGGTATAAAAGGAGAACAAAATGGAAACGCAAGATTTTTTCGATTATTGCAGTTTATGAAAAATAATTTTCACATACGTGAACTTCAAATATGACCGATCATACATGTTAAATACAGTCGTTACATATTATTGTTGCTCGTGGTGTCGCAGTAAGTTCAATCATATCGTGGTGTTTAGCACTTGACCTCCGATTCTCTTAAATGAATTTACGTTCTTATTTTTATTCCGGTATTTTTACTGACTAAGACACGCGACGATGTCAGAGATCGTTATGTGCCGCACTCGAACTCAAGAATATATTTAAAAAGAAACTATTTTTAAAAAGTATTGTGTACCACCATGCATTCTACTTTTATCGTAGACGCACGAGAGCAGGTGCCTATTCGTATATGTGATTAGTGATTACATAATTAATATTTAGCTACCGCATGATTTAACATTTTATTAGCACGCATGACCTATTAAATTTATTACTATGCACGATTAATGCATTTATTAATAACACTGTAAACTAAAACTATTTTTCATAGGATACGATAGCATAGATTTTTCCCCATTGAAGGATTTTTCGCTTAAAAGAAAGTTAAAATTGTTATTCTTCGATGTCTGAGAAAAAAACCATATCATCTTGTTTAAAAACTTGTTTATTTCCCATACAATAAAAATACAGTGCTCTATGAGGAAGAAAAATTTATTTTAATGTAAATTCAGTAGTTTAACTATGTACTGTTTACAATTAAATGTATGACATACTCCGTTTTCCTACAAATTTACATTTACACAGAAATGCACTTTCTTGTTTTCTTATTAATGTTATTTCAGTAATAGAGCACACATGGCTTTGTTAAAATTCACATGTTGTTTAAGGATGTTTTCGGTTCTATTTTTACTCACTAAAAACTAATACATATGTGACAAGAATCTGTCATGATGAAGTATGTACTACCATGAATCTGAAGATAAGTTAATGTTTTGATTCTTTTGTATACAGAAATAATTATTGTAGAAACTTGGATTTCAAATTTAAATACTTTCACCACGTCGTTGAGAAGATATTAAATATTTAAATCGTTACTGTTCGAAACTTTTTATAAGATCGTATGTTAAAGTCACGATTTTAAATACTGAATATCTCGATTATCAAACGGTAAAGACTTCTCAAATTGCGTTTACACATTATAATACGACGTTTAAAAATATTAAAGTGTTACATAATAATCTTAAAAAAACTGTATCTGCGATGATTTTGCCTTTACTATATACATATGATTATGATTACGCCGTAAGTACGTCCTTAAGGGACGGTACGTATTACTGAAAAGTAAATAGCAATATTATAGGTCACATCGATTCAAACTTTAGGCCCACAGTGCATCCAACTCCCTAGTTAAACAAACAAATGTTCGTCGCTTTAGGATTATAAAACTCTCTTGAGTATCGTGAGGGAAGACCTTAACTCGAATTGTTCGCGAATGAAGAGAGACAATGGATAATGAATGGGGATGGGAATAACGGGGAGAAATGAACTGGGGAATATTTTGTAAGGTATAGAATTGGGTTTGATCTGCATGACAAAGGTAGTTTATTAGTAAATAAGAGTAAACTCGTAAGCTTTTCGTCCTATGATCCACAGTTCTGGGATTCTCTATACATTTTTTCTCTTGGTTTTCTCAGAAGGTTCAACTCTCCGAATGGCTAAAGCCCAACATTGGATACCTCTTTTAGTACTATGTACAATGGAATTAACAGCTATACGTATGAACTTTGACATACAAAGTTCTCTTTCTCTCATCATCTTCATAGCCTCTAAACCAACCAGATGTACTATTGTCATGAGCTTTTGTATCTTGCACAAACTCTCTGTGGTAAAACTTAACTTGGTGAAACAATGTCTTTTCACTGAGTACAGTTTCTCAAAGGCATATTGATCCTTGATCATAATCATCAAGTTATATCTTCACTCCAAGAGCCTGCTGTTATAAGATGCTTTATCCAATTACTACAGAGTATTACATTGTTGCTAGTGCACTTGAATACGATATTCACTACAAAAATCAAGTCTTTTCTTTGTCATTATTCTCACATAAGATAATAATAAGATAATAATTAAAATAATTACTTATTTACTATCAAAGATTATATAAGAGAAATGTGTAGCTATGAATCGATTAAATACCCGCAGATTCTAATTCAAGTATCAACCCGTGGTTCTTCAAGCTAACAATAAGTGGTGAGATGGTTTATTTCATTTTGGTGGATGAGCTTCTGATAAAATACATTTATATACATTTAAAATTGTTATAAATACAATTAATTACTAGTTTATTGACGAACTTTTAAATAATTTAAATGAAATTATTAGTTCGTTCTTCCTGCATTCCCGTTTGACTGATATTAGATATGATTAATTGTTTATAAGGTCAAAGGAAGTCTGATGGCTTAAAGTGTTCGGAACGATCCGTAAGTTTCTAAGGCATATTAATTGATTCTTCGGGTACTGTACTTCCATGTTTCTGCAACCTTCAGAATCCTCAAGATGATAATCGTTATTAATTAATTTCAAGAGTACGAGAGTTTTATAGTCATAATATAAGCTCTGGATTTTGGACTTAGCGAGGAGTAAAAAGGAGAGAAGAGACAACTGGAGAAATATCGTCTAGAAATGAGAATGAAATGGCGTAGAACAATAATGAATTTAATTACGAGTACTGTGATAGAAGCGGCGACGCTATTAACGATGTTTCCTGTGCTATCGGCTCATAGCTGATCGATGTTGCGGCATGGAGGCTGCTGCTGCTGCTGCTGCTGCTGCTACTGCTGCCTGGGCTAGTGACGTAACCGGAACCTCCGCCCCCAAGTTCTGACGTCATTGATGCCCTCAAATGCTCGGCTCTCAAGCAAGCTTTTTCAGGTGCGGTTCCGTGAAGTTCTGTGCCACGAGACTCGGAATCTCGGAATTTTTTCTCGGAATCTGAGAACGCTCCTTATCTTAGGACTCATAACAATTAAATTCGTCCATTTAATATTTTATTCGCAGTCATCTATACCTGCTCTGTAGTTAGACAAAAAAATATCAAAAGATATGATTCTCCTTTTACAACAATTATATCTTGTAAATTTTCATTACGCGTAAAGCAACCTTTGTACTGCTTGATTCTTCCTATTTTTTGCATTATTTTAGAGTTTAAAATGATCAGTGTCCATTATTTTATTTTATGTTTTATTTACTCAAAGACACAAGCCATAAACTCGAAAATCATTTCTAATTAGAAAGCTAAAACTGTAAAGCTTGATAGAATTAAAAACAAAAATGTCTGTACGCACTCTTATACATTCACTAATTTTAAACGTTCATTAAACTTTGTAATTAAATAATTTTGCGTAGTAGCATGCACAAAATGCAACATTAAGATAAATAGAAAATTTACATTGAGTTTTAAATCGATCTTTTATATATCGATCTTATACAATGTTTTTTTTTATTAATCCTTCATTAATCACGTATTTAAAGTGGTGCCGCTTTCTGTACCTTTCATCATTTTATTCGTAATGATTAAGGCAAAATATTTTGCAAAAGTAACAGCTGACCCTCGTTAACGTCAACCACTAGGGCAAAGGCCGACTCGCTATTGTCAACTTCTCTCATGTCTCTACTCCACGTTGTGCGCGCACGAAATGAAACTTTAAAATTTCTACATGCGAAACACAGATTTAATAAAAGTGTCAAACGTACACACGATTTTTTGCAATTTGTGCTAAAATACTTGCTTCTGATTAGTCGACTGGGGTAAAAAAGTATAGGGGATTGAAAAGTTAACGGTATCGAGCAGAGGGGGGTTGTTATCAGTGAGCATCGACTGTATATGATGCATTCTTTCATCTTCTTTGAAGAGCCTGGTAAAATTTATTCCGACGAGACAAAGTGATATAAAACATTGAAAATGTAAATTAATTTGAAAAATTAAATGGAAAAGACACAACTCCGTCCGGTGCGATGAAGCTCGAAAAAAAGACTCAAAATACACTGTTGTCAAATCGTGCTGTGCTCTTTAGTCTCATCTTTATCTATTTAGTCTTTGAATAACTAAAGTTTAAGTAATTTATATTTTTAAACATGTAATTTTTATCATAATTGAATAATTAGTTTGTTTTTTTTCTCGATTAAAACAGTATTTTTATTTTATCTTGAGTAAATTTATAATAAACATGATTTTGTTTGCTTGGGTTTGTTCAGGTTATGAATAATTGCCTACTGAATCTGGTTTCAAGTTCGCTTGGCTATATAAAAAAGTGATTTCATTTTTTTTTTAAATAAAAATAAACCAATTTGGTGGAATTTTTGGATACTTGGCATTCTTTTTTTTTACTTTTAAAAATGTCTTTTATAGTTTTCTTTATCCATGTACGTCTTAGAATTTGAATATAAAAGGTCGTGCATGAAGTTGATAACAACGCGTCTGATTGAGTATAGCGGTCAATGTTATTGGCAGAAAATATATATTTATAGAATGTTTTGTTATGTGTCTTTAAAAAATGACGCTGATTAAAGATTTGTAATAATTTGAATTTTAAGAGTTTTCATAAAAATTATTTAAAAAACGCGGTAGTGTCTTGACGCCAACTCACATATGTATACAAATATACGTATGTAATTGTATATACTTGTTCGACTTTTGGCACGTTGAAATCTTTCGATGGACCTTAGTTACAGAAAGAGCCCAATGAGATGCTACGGCCCTATACAGTACAGGGTACTCCGGCAAACGGGCGATGGTCCATTGTTTCGAGAGGGTGAATTCTCCGACTCGAGAGATCACTTCATCCCGTGCTCTCATCTTACCTCGTCCCTTGCCGTTCTACCCGCGTACCCATTTTCTAGAGATTAAGAAATCTCACGTTTTTCCTTGCCGAGGCTTCGTTTTGCTCGTTGCAGTGAAAGATTCACGCACACTCCTTGGCTTGCGTTCTTATTCTCGAATATTCAAGATTTTTGTAGCCAATATGAAACCTTGCATTTACATAACGTTCAGAATATTAAAATAGAAACGTTATTGTTCGTCATACCAGAATTTTCATTAATTAGTACGAGTCATTTGGCGCAACTTAATTATAAAAGGCCCCACTTAATAGCTTAAGAAATTGAGTAAAGTACAAATATTTTTTTTTTTAGTTTTTCATTAAATCTTTTTAAACAGAATCAAAATTGTGTACTTTAAATAAAAATCGGAGATTAATGTGGATGTGGAGATTAATTTATAATTTTTCCCGTAATTAAAAAAACAATTGTTTTTTCATGATGAACATTAATTGTTTTGAGTACATCGTAGCTATATTTTCCTGTAAAACAAGTATAGCTCATGTCTCGATTTTTAAATATAGTAAACTAGCTTAACACAACACAGCATTAAAATCATGGCGCAAAAATTAAATCATGCAGTAAAGATGTCTTTAAAGAGAATACATTTTAAGGTATAATGCACCATATGATTTTTTTTTATGAGATCAAACGTAGCAGACATGATTTAATTTTTTGAAACTTGCCTGAAATAATTTTATTAGAAAATTATATAAACAATTTTTTTTTGTAATATTGTAAAAGTAATAGAAATTGCAATTTTTTCATAGCTAAGAATAGTTTTTTCTTTTTTCCCCCAATCATCTTGTATTTTCACTTCAATGTCTTGTAATTATGATAATAAACATTTGACAAGGTTTTGTAAACTTGATAAATATTTTTACTCCCAATTAATTTACTGAAATAATGGTCAATGCATAATACACATTTCATAAACTGTACTTAAAAAGTCAGTCTCAAAATACTCAACACACATACGTAAGCCAAACACTTCCGCAACTTTGTTACTATTCGATTATTTCAATAAAATTCACATATGGATATTAATTTAATTGTTAAATTATAATCGGAGAGTATTTAGTAGGTAATTGTAATTTAAAATCTTCTATACTTGAGGTGTGAAAAAATCGATTATTTGCCATCGGAGACTGTTGAAAAAGCTTTTTTCCAGCTGCAGCAAGCATAATAGAATTCTTCTTTACCCTATTGTACTTGTGAGTCTTCTTTATCCTGTGCAGAAACAAGGGTTGTTTCAGCCACCTGCTGTAGAACATTTGGTTGCAGCTTTTATCGATATGAGATAGCAAAACTAACGATCTTCGTTTTGTTAGTATATAATTTCTAATCCTTATTTAATGTTTCCAGTTATGAAACATTGTCTGCATTTTATACAAAATGAATAAATGTTGTTGAACAAAAATACTATGTGGGGTCACTTTTCCAACAAGCTATGTTATTTTCTTCAAAATTTTAATAAAAGTCGTTCAATTTCTTTCATTTTTCATTTAATTAATAAAATTGATTCGATAAACAATTCGGTTTTGTCCGTCGTTTCAATAAAAAATGTTTTATTTTTTCGCAGAAAGATGCTTTTTTTTTTCTTCGGTCTTGATGCAAAGCGTGTACTAACATATGTTGCGAAACACAAGCCAAGAAAAACAAATATTTGTACATTCAATCCATTAGCGAGGAATGACGTTTCAATAAATCGCATACCTCGTGAAATGTGAAATTCCATACTTGATTTTAACAATCTATTAGTACTATTGTAACGACGTTAGTATATAGAATAGACACATGAAACGTGTTTAGATTAAATGAAACTATCGAGAGACTCGATAGAATCTTGCATCAAGTACATGGCAGCAAAACTCATCGAGTATTTTTTTCCGACATCGCTTATTTGATCCAACGGAGCTAACGACAATTGATTTTTTTTTTTTTTTTAGAATTTTACCATTTCAACATAATTTATCACGTCGATCGAAATCACATCGACCTGTCAATTACGTCGCAATAAATCGCAATTTATTTCATCGACATGTGGCAATTTTCGCAAAAAAATAACGTTCGATACCTTTCGCATCACTTTTATAGAGTATTGACCGCATTTCTGGTTCAACAACATTTTTAGTAGCAATTTAGCTGAGGCAGCAATTGATGATATAATGAAAATATACTACATTGAGTTATTTTACGTTAACTGATAAACAAATCAACTTTTCTTATCTTGAACATAACATATTAATTTTTGAATCTGTCTCCATCATTGATTGATTAATCTGAATATAGTGTGTTTATTCTGTACGCATTACATATCGTGCAGCGATCATTTTTTCAATTATTTTATTGCAATTAATGTCTAACTTATTACGAGATTAACAGATATTATCTTTTTTCATGTTTCAGGTAAGTTTTCGGAAGGATGTCGCAAAAACTGTTCGTTTACCTCATACATAACTTCCACAAGGTCGTGTATAACCAGTTGCGTAAGTCATGTCATACAGAACCGTTATGCCAAAGTGGCATAATGTATAAAATATATATGAACACAATTTATTTATGAGTGAGAGATACTTTTTCAAGTGGTCCATTTCTTTAACGTTAATAAACCGTTAATAGGCAGCTTTCTCTTCATTTAAGTTTCATGCACATTACATTTTTAGTTTTATCAAAAGAAACTATTGATGGTGTTGATTTAATATGGTTTTTTCGTATTTTCCTATGAAATTCAATATTAACCAAACTGTATATAATGAAAACAATTTTACATTCGCTTGAAAAATCAATAAAATATCTTTGTTTGAAATAAAAATCATTTTATTATAACAATGTTTTAATTTTTGGTGGTTTATAATTAATAGCAAATGAATGAAAAATAGAAGACTAGAAAAGGTTAAAAAGTTAAATGTCTTTCATATTGCTGATAAACAAATTTCCATCGGTTTAAATATGATTGAGTCTAAAAACTTGAAATGATATTTATCTGATGTAAATTGTTTTATTATATCGATATCGATATATTAATTTAAAAAATGCAAAAATAATTCATAATTATTGCATTGAATTCTATGTCTAAAGAATCAAATTATACAGTTGTAGAATCAAATAGTTTATATTTATTCGAATACAAAATTAAGCATTGAAATTTTGGCATTGATTATAGTTAAGCCAAAATTAATATATTTCTTCGTGTATATTCATGGAAAAAACTAAAGATTCAACTGTATACGTTGGCATTCCACATAAACTTCGTGAAGCGTGAACTCAATTCTTGACTTATCCGCTTCTTCGATCGTACATTTCAACGCGCATGTCATTAACGCGACGGTAACATATTCTTGCATTATCATCAACGCGTTTTCCTCCTGAGATAACTAGCTGCGGAAGTTGAATCGGTAGATAAGGGGAGAAGAGAATAATTATGACCGCGAGCAAAACAAGCTTTCCTCACGATGGTATATGAGATGTTGCTAAATGTGATGGTCAAATCGACTAGTGAAATATTAATGCGGATGCGAGACCAAAAAATTTCTCATGAATATTACAGCGTTGGCAGAAAAAACGTTACGTCAGAACCTATTATAAAAAAAAAAATATTTCGATTTATTACATAATACTCAAACAATGCTTGAAACATTCCCAAAATATTGCATTTTCAACGAGAAAATAAATTAATCGATATTTATGATCGTATCTTAAGTTTCATCGCTATTGATTTGACAGTAAAAAAAGCGGCATTTATTTTAGTTAATGATGAAATGGTGAAACATTTGTGTTCTAAACATATGCAAAAAGACAAGAAGAAGGAAACAATTATGCTAATTGAAACTGTACGACGTTATATCTGACACATCTTTGCTGTTTTCGCTCTGAGCCAAGTCGCATCTGCATGGTTTCCTTGATGACGAAGCTTTGCCAGTGTGAAAATATAGTGACGGGACACGATGTGCACTTTTCAATTTACATCATTACTTCAGAACTTTTTTTCTCGACAATCCGAAAACCAGGAAAAATAAAAGCGATTAATGGCATTCATAATTGAGAATTCATGAAAAATATAAACAGTTTGAGAAATGCTTTTGAAATTTTTAATATTTGGATTTAATTGACGACTCTTATCTAAAACTCGATCAATTTTGCATAACTATTCCGAAATATAGCTGAAAAAATTATAAAAAAATATAACAAGAAATAATACAACAGGGAACCTAATTTTTTTTAATCAATTATACTTTGAACATATGAACATCAGTAATATAAGTTGAACAAGGCGTTTCTTTTTTTACGCATGAACGGAAA
Source organism: Mesochorus sp. PSUC_FEM 10030011 (assembly GCA_018906735.1). Lineage (NCBI taxonomy): Eukaryota > Metazoa > Arthropoda > Insecta > Hymenoptera > Ichneumonidae > Mesochorus > Mesochorus sp. PSUC_FEM 10030011. The sequence goes on from JABMBV010023305.1 coordinate 23,182, forward strand.
AACAAGTAAAGAGAGAAAAAATCAATTCGTCGCTTTCGCGAGGCTGTAGCAATTTTTCATTTTGTAATGTTACCACAGGGGGATTTGCTTCTGAGTTTTCCTATTCGTTTTCCCATTTCTCTTATGTTAAATGTTTGATACCGCACAAGGCCTTTCCAGCTGCTTTAGCGGTCTCCAGCGATTTTAGCTTTTTTGCCATACGTGCTCGTCCGCTTGTGAGAGTTTGTGCAAGAGTCTATGAGGACCGAAAAAAAAAAGAAAAAATGTTCAAGATGTCGAGACAAAATTAGGTGTGCGGTAAAAAAAGTGCGTGAAAGTTGAACATGTTCTGTATCTTGATAACATAATATTCAAAACTGTATGAAAATGCTGTCACATACAACTTAGCGATGTTATGTATACAGTCTGACGCAATATCCTCACATCCTTCCCAAGATCTCTGATAGTCTCACCCTTGGCCGAGAGTGCGGACCGTAATGTATGTACTCACATCAGCTCAAAACTTTCCGAAACGTCCTAGGCCCTTTACATTAGGCTATTTGCCGATGAGTTTGCACAAACTTCTCTGTGGTTGAGAGCTCGAGGTTACGTGACATATTTCGCATCTGCGAATATTTTTAAAACGCCCAAGTACAGATGCACAACATGTGACGTATAAATGCATGAAACATAATCGTAAAAAATCGTAATCTTTTACGGCAGCTAAAGAAAAAAAAATATATAGAATATAAAATATAGAAAGAGAGTGTACAATTTGTAGTCGTCTATGCGTATGCCGGTGATGCGTTCTCATATGCTTTGCTATTGCGTATAAAAAAAAAAAGTACGAAAGAACGATTGTGGGTACGCATGCAAATAATTTTTAAGCCGATAAATGATCTTCGTCGCACGAACAGAATATACAAAACGTACTTAGTGTTCTCGAGCACGAGCGTATAATACGTCAACGATAAATAAACTCGATTCGCATCCTCTTACACGTCACTATAGCACCCTTTTAAATTTCCTCTCGCACAATGCCTAAATGTTAAGGGTGTATACACATCTCGTGAAAGTTTGATATATTTTACGAGCTTGTGCGAAACACTAAATTGATTCAAGGGATCTTGAAACAGTATACGGTTTTTATGTCCTTTACTCGTGAGGGTGAATATTTTTTCCCCAATAGGGCATTTTGTAACTCAAACGAGTCGCACGTATACTTTTTATCGCTGAAAATTCTTCTTTGAATTCTCGTTTAGAATGAAAAAATTAGATTACGTCAATGTTGATATTTTCTTGAAGAATTTCTGATTGCTTGGCGTTGATAATTAATTCAATTTATGCGATATTCGGAGTGATTTGACTAGATTTTTCAACGGAACATGCAAAGATCAACGAATTTTGTAATAACTATACCTCAAAATATCATTCATGTGATCTACGATAATTCCTTTTTTCTATCTATAAAGTTTATGATTGCTTCTAAAAATTTGAGTATTTATTGGAAAATGCGGTTCATCGGAAAAATGTGCCACATTTTTTCAAAAATATTTTCGACAATATCGATTAAAAAAGTGATAATGACGTGGGGGAGAAAAATTTTCAGTCTTCTTTAATTATGATTTTAACGTCAAATCGATCATGATAGATGTTTATGAGACAACAGCCGTGACCACATGTGACCATTAAGGTCACATGTGGTCACAACGGTCATATAAATTTGTATATATATGAATAAACCTCCATAACTTTTTGTCATAACCATAACTCAATATAAAAAAACTTGTAAACTTAATATTTAAAAAAAGTCTAAATAAAATTCCAAATAAAAATAATCATTGGTTTCAGCTAAGAGATCATGTAGACCACATGTGACCTTTAAAATTGGAGCCAAAAGTGTAACCGTTGATTAACTAAATTTTAAATTAAAAAATGTTATAACAATATTTTTTATCCGTTTTGTAGGAGAATTCCAAAAGTATCTAAGGTGTATTTGATTTTATTGTTATTATTATAGAGATGCTTTTCGGTATTTTATACCATTCTTTTCGATCTTCATTATGATAACCCAATAGGTTTCTTCAATCATGATCCATCGAGGTGGAAAATTCCGTGGCAAGGTCTTCTTGCACTGAACTTCGCAGATTTGGGATGATTAATGCCTTTTTTTCAAAAAAAAAAGTGAAAAAAAGTGAACAAATATTATTTAATTATTTACATTATCTGAAATAATAGGTCGAATAAAAAAACTGATTATTATTGTTGTTTTTATTATTAATCTTTCAAGATAAACAATCTTTTGAAAATGTGTTACTTTTTGAAAAATTGAGATATTATTATTATTATTTATATGAAAAAAATGTAACTTTTAGGTGATTTGCAAAAGAGACGTCTCGGGGTTTAAGATGGCACCGAGAAAATTTTCGTGACTCTTAGGAGGGTAAGAAGAAAGTTTCGCGCTTCCCAATAAGCTGCTTCCACGGTAAACTTTGACGATTTATCTAATGCCGGTGCACTCACTACAGAGTTTGTTTGTATATGTGTGTTGCATAGTTTTTTGGTAGTCTAGTGCCTGCTGTACACTGAACAAACTCACTGACAGGCTGGTAAATCCATTAATAAATTTAATTAACTCGCGGGAAGGTAACACGTTTTGGCGCTTCAAACACGCCATAAGTAAACTCTAATTTCGGCTCAATAGACGCTCAGCCACACACCTCGGATGCGCCTTGCATTTGTAATATCTCCTGATTAAGTATTTTCAGTACTTATCATTATGATGTTGTCGTACGTTGAGATAACACTTCGAAAAACACAATATATAATCTAAAAAATAAATAAAAATTACGTTATAAAAAAAATACTTAAATTTTATTTACTTATTGCTAGAGAAAATTACATATTGATGAAACAAATTAAGGATTTTCTTTAGGTACAGTGAAATTAATGGAATAATGTTGAAAATTTTCTAGAAAAATTGTGCAAGAAGAATCAACAACTCTAATTTTTTTCAAAATTTTCACCGTATTAAT
>JABMBV010023416.1:0-16231 GCA_018906735.1 Mesochorus sp. PSUC_FEM 10030011
TATATATATATATAATGTATATGTGTGTGTGTGTACATATATATATTGAAGGTACAGAGTAAAATATCCTGGCAAGGTTTCTCGCTTTACTACGTCGAGCCAAGAGACGAGAGCCGCGTACAAGAGAAGGGAGTACGGAGAGGGGGAGGGGGAAAGCCGTGGGATCGGACGAGCGCATTCCTCAGGTCCTTACCGCGCTCTCTTGTGGCACACGGGATGCCTCCGCTCCTCGTGTAGCCGCCTCTGTGCCTCGGATCTTCTACTCATTCTTTCTCTCTCCCTCTCTCTCACCTTCAATCGCTCTCGTCCTTTCTCTCTCTCTCTCTCTTTCTCTCACTAGGCTTGTTCGATCTTCTGGACCCGGGGCAAACTCCTTGAGGATTGCGAGAGGTGCGAGAAGACACCATCATCTTCTTAGCCAAGAAACGTCTCGGGGCAACGCGGGAGAGGAGCTCTCGCCGTATCCTGTATCCTCTCTCCTATGTCTGTCCTATCGCGCTCGCATGTACAAATACTCCGGATCGTAAATTCCTTTAACGCCCAAGAATTTCGAGGGTAAATCAGGCAAGAAAAATTGAGAATAATGAGGTTGAAACAGGAACAAATAATCGATTCGTCACGAAATTCTCGGGGCTATATTTTTTGGAACTTTCGGAGAATAATATTCAGGTCTCAAGCAAAAATGTGTTGTGGGAGTAGATGATTTTTGAAAAAAATCAATTACAGCGGATGCTCACTGAGGTAGCCTTTCAACAGATTACACGAACGCTGGGGGATTGAAGAAACTTGAAAGAATTTTTTACTCACTCGTGCGAAAGAGAAGGGAAAAAAAGCTTTTCTCGTCGATTGGTACGTTATACAATTTACATAAGTGGAATTTCACTGCGTTTCAAAACTATTCATTAAATTTTTCTCTTTCTCAGTTATCAGATTTTTTTTCTCAATACTCTCAGCTCTAAATTCTGAGATATTTTTTTAACTGAAACTACAAAAATGTATCTTTCGAAGAGATATATTTGTTAGCAGAATTTTAAAAAAATGCTGCATCGTTGCTCATCCAATAATTTCATTGTTTCTCAACGTGACTATCTTGGCACATATTATCAATAGTTTCTACGAGCGAAATTTTCTCCAAATATACCGAATTTTATTAATTTTTGTTCACGAGAATATCTCGACCAAAATCTTTGAAATAACTGCGAAATTTTTCATTCTCGAATCTATATTATAATAATTTTTGTTTCTTCTCAAAGTTCTATGAAATGCCTAAGGCTGGCGAGAATCAAGAACGAAAAAAATGGAGTGATCAAAGAGTACGAATCTTTGGAAGAACCTCGGGGGCCACCGCTGTGGGTGGAGAATTTTTGTCTGAAATACACGTTTGAGAGTTAGAGAGATTTCTATCTTTGCTGCCGCGAAACATACCAAGATAGAAGTGGATAGAGAGAGAGAGAGAGAGAGAAAGAGAGAAAGAATTATCATTCCGGGCTTGGGAGAGCGCCGCAAGCGGTGACTCATACACGTTGGAGGAAGCCTTTTGGTCACGAGCCACGGATATCCCCCGCGGGCGCCAGTCGATCCGAAAAAGAATTATACATGCTTCTGCATGATCCAATACTCCAAATAATAATAATAACTATAATAATAACGATAACAAAATATATGACGTAATTTCATTTCCAAGTCCAATAAAAATGTACGAAAAGAAATAAAATAAGAAGAGTACAGTTCTTGAGACGGTCTAATAATGATTGCGAATTAAATTAAATTTTTATTCCCCGTTGAGCTTCGATGAGCATCGATACTTGGAAGAAAAAAAATCCTGGCAAATTTCTTCGTTTCCATCTACCGGAATTCTCTAAGACATTATTTTATAGCTTCATGTACTCGGGCGTTTCGACAAATAATAAAAAAGAGAACTTTTATTTTCTCATTCTTCGCCCTCTCGCTCTCTCTCACTCTCTCTCTTTCTCTCTCGAATCCGCGATTCTTATAGCAATTCCAGCTTCTTTGCCGTGATAGCAAAACTCGCAATTCTACATTGTATTATACGCTATATATACAATATCGTTAACAACGCCTCGGGAATCTCTTGCGCGCGAAGAATTATAAAATCGCGAGGGAACTAACGCGTGAGAGAATTCACTCCGTATATGTAGCATGTATGTGTGTTTGTTGTACGGAATTACATTTTTTTTTATCGATATAGTTCCATGTATACAATTTAATTGATTCGCAGGATATTTTACACAGCCTTGAGCAACCGATGAGAATTTTCTTCGTTCATAGTTTGTCGAATCTTTTTTTTTTATACTTGAATCAATTCATCAAAACAATTTGGAATAAATAATCAGTACGAAAAAGTCTAGGATGTAGAATTAACTTTTTTCAAGATTGAATATATACTTTTTATGCGTCTTTCTTACAATTTGATTCTTGTGAAAACAAGCTGACTAAACAAGAGCGCACGCTGTGGTTAACACATCAATTTTCATGCGGTCCAACGCCATTATACTATATATATATTCAGTTGTATAATAAAAGGGGAGAAACCCCTCGACCCGATCGACGTGCCTTGCTCCGCGGTAACAGCACTTCCGGCTGTATGGGCTCTGCTCGTATTCTTACAAGGGAGTATCATAGTTCCCACATATCCGACGCGAAGAGCCAATGCACCCAGATAAAGGCGTCTCGAGTAAACACAATTTAGATAATACACCGTGAAACGAGCACCAATCCGCTGGCACGTTAGTCCAGCTCATGCGCTTTCTTCTACATTGTATCACGATTATATTAATACTTAACGTATCGATAAAAATAATTGGTTCATGAATAATAATTAAAAGATATGAAGTTAATTTTCTTCTTTTTTTCATTTTATTCTATTTAGGAGGACATTTTCTACAATCTCCTTTACCTCCAAACCTCCTCCAGGTCGAGTTTTATTTTTAAAATTGCTAAAAAGTTTGCTATTTTTAAAAATGGTTTTTGTTTGTAAAAAAAAGAATTATTAATATAAATTTCAGCCTCCCTCGACGAATGTTCATTTAAAGTTATAGAATACAAGAGTTTATGGCAGAAAAAAATTTAAGCACGATTTTCAGATAGTTTGTAAATTAGAAAATCACCTTAATTTATTTACGTTATTTTTACAGAGAGGAATTGATTTTTTAATTTATTTTTAAACATTTATTTTTACTGATTTTGTCAATCTTAACCTTATCCAGAAGAGAAGTAACGAGATTATATATAGACCACGTGTTATATGATATCCTACTTAAAATTTCGTTCCTAAGAATTCAGAGTCGAGAATCTCGTACTTGAGAGCTCGAGTGGAATATGTCATGTGCTCATTTTCCCACGGGATCCATGTCGTAATTACGAGTCAGTCGCTCGAGACACAAACTCATTTTATATTCATGGTATGATACCAAAAGCGTTGAAGATTGTTCCGACATGCAGTGGTGCTCGTTTTCTTTTTTTGTTTTGAAAGAATAATACGAGAATCATTTGGTATAATGACAATAACGAGATAATCGTTTGGTACAAACAGATCGAGTACAACCTTTCAACGAGTATGCGCTCTCTCTTTCTATCTCGGATCGAAAGTGAAAGGAAAGTCCTCGCAAGAGTTGAACGATTCGAGGCGCCAGAGTAATTCACGCCTCTGTACATTCAATATCCGATCAATATGCACTTGCATACACATAGAAATAAAAGCTGAACCGGTTAAACGACACTTGTACCTTTTTCCACATGATCCTGAATTCGATATCTCAATTCGAGTGATTTTATAATTTAACTTTAATAAAAATTACGATCAATCGAATATTATACTCATGCATAAACGGTAAGAGGTCTTTTAACTTTATATTGAAGGTCGATATATAAAGTGAACTGTTCATTTGCAAAATACCCGTCATTGACACAACAAAATTATAAAAATCAATGAATCTCGTTGCATTGCAGTTCTTAAACTACAAAAAAATAATTATTTCACTCCAGGTCGCAATTGGACGAGATGATTTAATTGCTTAGAAGAGCTATTGTTACATGTATTTCGTCAATGGCGAGTGTTCTGCAAATGGACATTCACCTTATGTATTCTAAAAAGATGTACATTTTTTAGAATATATGAGAAGTGCTGCTATGAATTTTGTCTTTTTTTAAACTTTACTCAAAGTTGAAAAAAATTCATAGCAACACTGTCGCAAAAGGATTTCTGGTCTCTGTCAAGATTCTAGACATAACGGAATTCGCTGTGACTTGAATAGAGGCACAAGGTACTTGAATATTCTATACTTATTGTCAAACCACACAGTTGTACAAATTTAAGGATGAAAACCGGAGTGAGATTTCATGTGTAGTTCTATAATGTAGACTATGTGCCATTAGATATAATAATATGAACCCTCAAGGCACAAACAGAACAATCTAGTTAAAAAGTTGTACAGTTGTGGCAGGAGCAAATTACATCTGGTTTGAATGTTCTCAAATGCAACGTTAGTTTTTCTTTGGAACGTAATAATAGATACTGCTAACTTTCAATATTATAATCATTATTACTGCCATCATTATTTTACTAGACGTTATTATTGTACCATAATCTCAAAAATCAATATTTCTGCATTTATATTTTAACCATTCATAAAGTTCCATGTGAGTTTTTAACCCTCCAGCGAATACTCTACCTTTGATATGAAATGGTACTTCATTGAAAAAAAAAATCGAACGCATAATGTCATCAATCGGTGAATTGAATATTGAAATTCATTTTCCTTAAGTGATATGGGGGACAGCAGTGTTAACATACTTTTGATAATTATGAAAAGCAGTTATTGAAAAATTGTTGATATTATGTTTAAAAGTATTACATCCAAAAAGTATTCAGCAAAATTTTAAAAGCTTTAAAAAATTGACATTTTTTTAGTTATAGAACTCATTTTTTTTTCTTTTTATATTGAACAATTTTATTTTTACCACTTAAATTTAGAAAATCGTTGAAACAATCTTTCGCCCTTAAAATACACAGTTATAACATTTTTCAGTGATTTTTAATTTCAGTAATTTGAAAAGATATCCAATACCATCAGTATTCATTTGAATTCTACTGGATTTTAACATTTAGTAAGTTCTTCACGTAATTTCGAGAGAATGTGCCCTTCAAGGGTAAATGTCAAGTTAAATTGCAAAATTATGTTTCAAGGAATATTCTGTGAATCCTGCAAGTCGATCTACTGCTTTATAAATATATATATGTAGTTCCACGTATTCAAATTCACGAATAGTCAATATACCCTAACAAGAGAGCGAGGACCATTTTTCTAGTGTGTGTCCTTTGCTATGAAAGGATCTCGAATGTACCATGAAAATGCAGTCCTGGAGCACGAAAGATATATCAAAAGGATGAACGAAGCGAACAAACGGTGAAATAGAAAGAGAAAAAGACAGAGATAGACACAGAGAGGGATGAATAACGAAAAATCTTCATTTCCTTTCTTTCTCTCTGGAGTATACGAGAATATAATTGACACCACCCGTGTGCAACGCGTGTGTAAATTCCAATGGACTAGCAGAAAAAGAGAGTGATAAAGAGAGAGAGAGAAAGAAAGTATTCCTCGATTTTTCATTGTACGAACTAGTTCATTCGAAGAGACTCTTCGAGAGACTCTTCGCTCGAGTAAATAAGAGGCATAATGGACTCTATAGCTAGATAGATCCATGTATAAAATGTATAGGTATATATACCGGCTAAAGGGAGTCCATCAACTACCTACAAGGTTCATGGTCCATAGCCAATGGTGTATTATGTGACTTTTGTGATGTCCCAAGCCGAAAGAATCTTTAGGGCCCTCGAGAGCACCCAGGATTCCTCGTTCTCGCTGGCGCAAATTCGTTCATTGTGCTTCTTTGGTCTCTCTTTCTACCTACGCTATATATGCACGTGTGTATGTCACTCCGTTGAATTTTTTTTTTTCAACTCGAATGGTCCAGCGGCATGTGTATGCTCGCGGAGGGTTCCACACGACCATTTTTTTCTTCTCTTCTTTCATATTTTATACGAAAGATCGTTTCTTCGCCGATATACTATATATGCTATACGTGGCTCATTCGTTGCACCTTTAAACTTATAGCCATTGTACCGCAGTTCCCCACGCCTATAGAATAAAATCGTCCGATCTTTATTCACGCGTGTCGTTTTTCCGTAAAGAGAAAGAAGCCCATCGGTTTTTCGAGTGCCCTCGACGAAACATGCGGTAGCTATAACGCCAGAGATCATTCGAAAGCTCTTTAAAATCCCTCAACACCTGCCTAGCTCCAATAGACATTCGTCGTTTATGTTCGAATCCTCACGTGTGTATCTGTGGTGTCTCGAGAGTAGCATTATACTCTCGAGAATGCTTAGTCAGAGTCAATTGTCATATTCTTATTTCGAGAACACATATTACAGTTGGTGGGTCATGTTACTCATCATTTTTAAATTTCATCTCCGATCAGAACGAAAACAATCTTTTTCGAAACTGTCATATATATACCTTCTTTCAAAATATTTGAGAATAAATGTGTATCTCTGTATATTTAATTCATATATATAATTCTACAACACTGACCCAGCTTTTTTTGTATAATTATTAATCATTCTTGCTCATTGTAATAAAGATAACAATGAAAGATGAGACGATTGTTTGAATTCCATTAAGTTAATTACGGCAACCGTAAATAATTGGTTGTTCGCTCAAAACTGCGCAGGCATTGTTCGACTTAATAGCACATCGTTGCACGCTAGCCATAAACGAGAGAAGAGAGAGAAAATGATCGAGTTACGTAAACGCTGCTTTGAATGCTTGTCAGTAGCAGCTTCACTGCCAGATTCGCTTTTATGTTCTCTTTTTCTCTTTCTCTCTTTCAACGGTCTTTGTTTACCGCGTACACGTGCCGATTTTCACCAATAAAAGAGAACCAATAACGTCCAGATATTAGCAATTCAAACTCATGATACGGGTACCATGTGAATATTATCCTAGGAAATAGAGAGCGTAAGAGAGACAAGAGAATACTCTGATTCTCAGTTGTTCCATACGAGATAGATAAACCATATACTATACGAGTCTTCTAACGGTACTGCCCCGTATTACATATCGTGTGGAAATTTAGTTGAGGCATTGGTCGAGGCCCAACTAGGCTTCCTCAATTCAAATGGAACTGTAGATGGATTACCTTACTAGGCCCTAGATAGAGTTATTACATTTAGGACCAGTACAGAACAATGTTAGCAAATTCCAACAAAATTTCCCGAATTAGGTTCTGACTAAGTTCTATTTATATCTATACAGAGATTTATTATTCATTTATTCGATCTCTTATTTATACCTGTACAGAGAGTAAATTATTTAACTTAGGGATTCTAACTTCTATATCCTGTCTTAGACAGGATATAGAACTTAATAAATCGAGTTTTGCACGTGGACAATAAATCTGTTTTAATACAATATATAGCTGTAAAATAATTTACGAAAAAAATAGTAATCATTCGACTGAGCTGACTTAAAAAATATTGAAGAAACAGAATATAAAAAAATGTTTAAGCCGAGACTTCGGAATGTCAAACTCTTTGAAAAATCAGTTGTGGATACATTTTTTTAAATACAAAATTGATGCAAAATTGAGAGTAACGAAATAAAAAATTACTGAAATTAAATACTGGGTTGTTCAGGCGCATATATGGGCACAAATTTACAATGAGAGGTCATGGAAAAGCTCACTCGAACATATATGTAGTTCACCAATTCCTCTCAGGCGCGTGATCGAAGCTTAAAACCCGTGATTTCCATCCACTCGTATGGAAATTTACGTATAATTCACATTCGACATGTGCATCGGTATAATACGTACGTCCACACACACACACATACATGTGTATCTATAGACAAAAGTACCATGCAATGTCTCTCATGGACAGTCAATACACATGTGTCTGGATATAATGTTCAAATGGCATGGTTGAGAATGATTAATCAAAGCATTAATTACAACGGTTTTGATACGGCAACGCGGGGTTTTGCCATTGCATAAATTCGTTATATTTTTTTTTCGTATTCATATCGAATATAGACGCATTTGTATTTCATATATGACTTCCGGCGCGGATTTAGTGCGATTGATTGCGGTGAAAGGGATTGGTGGAAAAAAAAAGTATAGAATCAATGACGTCGTCGGAAACGCGTGAAACCGCATCAAACGACTCTGTTTTCTCTCTATGAGAAGAGAAATTATAATACACATACACACAAGCTCTTTGCAGCCCTTGAATCGATAAATCGATATAGTCATTAAGTACCATGTACACTCGCGGTCTCGCGTTATCTCTCTCTCTCTCTCTCTCTCTCCTTCTAGATATGTACATATATTTGCTATTAATACTCGAACCACTAATAGCGAGAGGCTATAATCTCTGCGGGACAGATGCCTGGCTTGTAAACTGCCTTCGAGCTATATCGGGTCCATTACGATCGATATCGCGTAGGTCTCGTCCCCCCTCCCCTAACTGTTTTCTCTCTTTCATGCATATACTATATATATATATTAAATCTCGCGGGCTAAAGTGGTAACCGCCCTGTATTCGCGATGCGACCGGTTTCCGCATTCAGGATATATAAATGTGTAATATTATAAAGTTTCATTTTGTACATGCATATTTATATATAAATCAGTTATTGATTTCGCTGAACGTATTTCGTTTCGATATCCATTCATTTCGATAATATATTTTACGAATTCATTTTGTTAAGTTACGAAATGAATGTTACAATTTCCACAAAATTTAAGATTGAATCTTTTTATTTTCCTCGTTTCCTAGATTTTTTATTGCGCTTCCTCGCCCTTACTAATTTTTTTATTTTTATCCCTTACTACCTTTAGTCGTATAAATAATTTCGAGGACCTTAATTTACGAAAAAATTTTTATGGATTGCTTTATCTGCTCACGACTGACAGTTAATCAGACCAAAAGTTAAATTGAAAGTTTGTTTAGGGCAAGACACTATGAGGTATTAAAAAAAATGGTAAATTCATTGTGAAGAATGTGTAGTTTTGTTAAAGGCCACCTATGGTGGTATATTATACCTATGACTTTAATTCATCTATGATTATTCGAAAGAAGCTTTCTTCGTGTTTCATTATTGCTAAAGTTCTTTTACGTTACTGGTTCGTACATATATTATGGGTCCCCATATATGAGCTTTAATTTCATCAGTTATGAGCACTAATGAAACTGCAGTTTGTCTCTCGGCCAGAGAACTCGATGGTATTGTTCGGAAGGTACAAGAGAAACAGAGAGAGAGAGAGAGAGAGAGTTTGGATAGGTTTCTCTATGCTCTATAATGTGGTGGGGTTGATGGTAATATGGTGGTGGCCCACGGCTTTCTCGGTCATGAACGAGAGAAACCACAAGAGCCAGTGTACTGTAGAAGCTGTACGTTTAATATGAGGGAGAAGGAGAGAGAAAAGGGTTGAACCACGAGGAAACCTCACCACACTCATTGTTCCTATATACTCGCGGTTATAAGCACAGAGAAGCTCGTATACACATTGTAGAGACATATAACACGTGCTGTATGTACATGTAATATTTACAACACGCACATATAACATACAACTTAAGAATACGTGTTTATACGCCCGATAGATTATCATAATTTCATAAGGGCTTTTCGAAATGAGATTAAAATTTTGTGCGAGACAAAGTTTGCAAAAGCAACAAAGAACAGCGTTTCGAAGCCAAGTTATTAAAAGAAGAGGTTTCGTATATGAAGAGTGATAATACGCCTCGACATTAATATTTGAGAAATTGAATAACTGCCAAAGAATAATAAGAATAATATTTTATAAATTTTCTCTAATAATTGAAAACAGCTTTGAATTAGAAACCGTAATTATATCGATTATCGTCTTTCATAGATTGAAATTAATGGCTAAAATTTTCTTCAATTATAAAATAAAACATAAACGTATTGAAAGTTGACTTTTTGATATGTTTACAAGTATCATGTTGCTTGTGTTGTGTCACTACTGATTCCCCGGACGTGCTGCAGGTAACGAAAGTACAAAAGAGCAAGAGAGAAAGACCGAAAAGAACGAACACACACAGAACACCGAAACTGGACCGGTGTCCAATATCCAGGTGTGGTCGCCCTGCTCTCCGGTCGCACGTCTATCCTTTCGTTCATCTCTCTATTCTCTCGGCAGTCCCCCGATTCAAGTACGACCATATGATATGCACAAGGTTCATGAGAATGTGTCGCTGCAATCCCCAAAGTGACATGAGCTGTCAAGCCAGTCAGACACCTTCGAAATTATACACAGACGCGAGAGAATACGTGAAACCACCTAGGCAGCAATTTAATTTCATCTGATACATTAATTCGTGGCTGCGGTGTCAATCGATAACTGACAATGTGTCGGCGGATTGTCTTTGGGAATCCGAAGAATTGACACACGTAATGAGGAATCAGAAATTCATTTGATTTACTAGCAGTCAATTAACTGTTCAATTCAACAGTATTCAGTAAAAAATAAAGAAATGTTTAATTCGTGATTTCTTAAAAGGCTTCAATCAATGTAAACAAAATTATCAATAAAATCAATTATTTTATCAAGCAAATTTGATTTGGGCAATAAATTTAGCTGTGATGGATTTTTTACTCACGCAGAATCTTCGTGTAATTAGTGTTTCGCTTGATACCAGGATCGTAACAACATTCGTGTTATAAAATAATTTATTTACGAAGAATTTAAAAAAAATAACGTTAGTGAATACGGAAGTGACCGAGACATCTCTTTGGTCTTCTTACAGCTGTTCTTTTCTAAACGATCCTCAAAACATGCGATGTCGTTTTTTTCCTTCTTAATTAAGAGGATGAAAGGTATAATATCCATCAAGGATTTGGCATATGCGGACGTTAAAAATGATATAATCATATTCTCTGTTCGGATACATGTGCATCAGGAAATCACGAATTTCCTGCTGACACGCATGTTCACATATTCTCGAGACTTGAAGTCATCGCTGATGAGTCTCTCTCTCTTTCTCTCTCACTCTCTCTCTCTCTCTCCTTTTTCCTCAATCTTCGTCGATCTTTTGAACCAAGTTATAACTCATAATAACCAGAAGTATCAAACAGAGAGCCAAACGGCATATCGGTAAGGATTTGATATCAATCGCAGAGTGGTGTGAGTCTGCCACACGCTGAGATTTGTAATGAGAGATTTTACAAGGTTCTTTTAATGATTAAAAATGATAAAAGATTCATTTAACTTCGACTAAAAAAAAAGTCGTTTCACATAACAAATAAGTGAAACGTCGGACAGTGTTAAAATAACATTATTTACTCCAATATAGCCTTGAAATAAATTAATTGAAATACTTAATGTTTACTTTTTATACTTGTAAAGAAAACGCATGTTCTTATTTTTAGTTTGTGTACTTGATTGATCATAGAAAGCTTCTGAGAATAATTTGTCTCACCCAGCAGCCAATTTTTATGCAAAAAAATGTCTTGCCAAGGTTAAAATTACGCGAGAAAAAAGGGTTCAAGTTTGAGACTATCGAATCTTTCGTCTCCCCATAATACGCATTAATCATCGCACGTATCGTTAGCCAGCTACCGTATAACCCGTATTATTCATGATAAAAAGAAAACAAATTCTGCACCTGCCAACAACAGGTCCTCGAAATCTCCTCGTGCATGATGCTCCTTCCCTCTTCTTCTTTCGCACCCTCTGCCACATCGATTATCACCCTAATGTATAATGTATATCGGCATTCGCCACACATGCGTCTACCTCTATATACCGCGCGGCACCACCGCGATGAATATCGAGTATAAGTCGACCTGCGTTTGCTCTTTTTGGTCCATCGTCACATCACACGCTCCATATAGCGTGAATAACGTAGTAATACTTGTGAACAACGGAAAAACCGTGACTTTCAAAGTATATATAAATCAGAATTATATATAGTAAAAGTATTATTTTTTGGTGATTCTTCGCAGTTGTAGTAAATTTTTTTGCCGTAAATTTATATTGTATTTTATCTCAATCACAACGATATTCTTTTGGGAGAAACTGGAATTTTATCATTAACAAACTTTTTGAATTCAAAAACTTGTTAAAAATAATAATAAATTGAAACAACAATTAAAATTCAAATCCTATCCCGAAGGGAATTTGGAGGTGGGAGAAAAAGAGCTTAATTGAAAAATTATCTTATATTTTTTAATCAGTATAAAAAAATGTATAATTGAGAAAATTTTAATGAAAATGGGTGGATAAAATTGAACGATTAATCACCTACAAATGTATTGTTAATCTAAAATGATTTTGTTAAAATGTGAGAATAAAACAAAAATAACAGCGTAAAAATCTCATTTCTCAATTCAGTTTACGATATTCGTGGAATACTTTTTTTCGACCTCTTTTACAATTCCCTTTCACCAGGCACACTTGAACCCTCCGGAAGGACGGGCTGTTTCAATCGCGACAGGCGAGAGGACCGGACCGAGAGGTATAGAGCGAGTTAAAGAGAAAATAAAAGCGAGCGAGAGTGTATCGCGTGCTCTGGGCAATATTACGTTTTACCCTCGGCGGCTTCATTTCCCGTGTCGAGGCGCCCCGAGAGTTTACCGGTTGAGATACTCTCTGGTTTGCCAGGACCAAACCCCGACAGCCACGAGAATCCAGTAGACCCTGTAGAATTGGCCCTAGTCATCCTATAGTCTGATATACTCTTGGCAATATTTGCGGTTGACGAGTTTTCGGGCTTTTCCAATTTGAGCGACATACAGGTTTATGACGCTGAACTTACGAGATGACGAAAACAATTCATAAAAATCTATAAATAATCAATAAATGATAAAAATATGAGCTTTAAAAAACTTTTTTTTGTTAGTAAATTTCAATGTTATTTTCTGATCAGAAATGATTGGAAAAAAATAATTGAGCAATGATTTTTAAATAAATCTTTCTGTAATGAACAATTGTCAATTGTCCTTTGTCACAGATTTTATTTATCGGCTACTGGGGCTATATATATATATGATTGAACACGAATTTATCAAGTCGAGACGAACTGTGTGGGATGTATAGGATGTGAGGACGACGAGACGAATGAAAGGACAAGCCAAGAAGGGAGGAACATAGTCGAGAGTCACAGACAGAGTGGAAGCAGGGAAAGGGAGATGCAAAATACGAAACAGTTCAACCGTGAGTCTCGAGGGCTTTCTCACTCTCTCTCTACCTCTTTTTATGTATAGGGTATTTCATATCAATAGAAATGATTCGATTGTTTTTTTTTTTCAAAATCTCAACTAATATCCAATAAATTTTATCAATCGATCGAAAAGTAGTTTCAAGCTAGAAAATTTAGAACAAATTTATCCTAGAGAGTTTTATCAACTCGTTAAGTGGATTAATTTCATATATCCAATTTTTTATAAGTTGATAATACAATAAATACAAAATATCTAATCAATAGTCTTTATTGAAATTAATGACTGGACTTTCAATAAATCGTCGCAGTTAATTGATCATAGAATAACAATAAGGATCCGTTTAAAATCTTTCCTTTTGATATGAAACACCCTATGTTCTCTTCGTACTCTCCTTCGTTTCTCTATAGATCTCCAATGAATATATACATATATGGCAAATCGTGAATCTGAGAAGCCGCGTCACAGTGTAACTGCAAAGTTGCTCAGCCACCGGTGTTAATTGCTGATCAAAGAATCCTTCCATCTATCTTCGGGATATATCTATGTATCTCGTCCCTTATACCTTCGAAAGCAACCTTCATTCGCCTTGCTTTTCCCTTGCGATCACACGCTTTCTACTCTCACCACACTCCGGAGATAGCACACACTGTAGAGAAAAGCAACTACACATATATATATTTCACGTATACCTCAAGAGATCTCTAAGATCTCTAAGCTCTTGGATATTTCCCTTGCATATCGGTTTCACATCGAGATTGGCAAGGTCCACTCATCAGGATAGTCAAACAGTTTTCCGTCGTTAACACCAGAACACGTGTTACATTCAAGGTTACTTGGATCGTAATAATCTCGGGATTTCGTTATGCACATCGTGTGATTCGAGTTAGAAATCATTGAACTGTGTATTGAACCAAACGCTTGACTGATTTTCTTAAATAACGACCTAGAGATCGAATAAAAAAAAAACTACGGACAACCTTTGAGGAAGTTGTCTTTGGATGGAACGTTCCAAAAGTTAGTGACGGCTAAAAGCATCACATATAATTATAAATTAATGCATTTTGATGACTATGCTTTGGTAAAACTTTCGTTACGTCTTTTTTTTTGTTTGTAGCGCTTGTACTATGCTTTGATCACTTTCGATATTTTCGTGTATTTTATTTCGTATCATCGCGTCTTCTAAAATTTGGCGTAACCTCAATCAAGCACATGCTCATTTAAACATAAAATAACTTTTAAGCTAATCTCTTAAATGTTACGATTTTTAGCAAGAATTTTTTACAATAACGTATATTATCTTAAATGTTCATAAAAATCCCTTTTTTCATGTAAGTAGTCAACTTTCCCTAAATGTATAAAGTATCGCAATTGTTACAAAGCATTTAGAGCTAATTTCTATTATATACTTTGATATTTATTTTTTTTTATTTAAAAAATAGACAAATGTACGATGAAACATTCTACCAAAATCACACATAAATAATATATAATATAGAAAATAGCTCTGAACAGTTTGTATCGATTTTGATACTCGATCCTTTTAAGGATTTTAGTTTTCATATTTGATATTTTTTGCTAAAGCATTTTTTAACGAGTTCCAATATTTATCAGTATTATCTTAAATTTTATTAAAAAAAAAAAACGGTTGAAATTCTACCTATTTGTAAAATGATTGCTCAAGTGCCCATCTTCATCTCATTGAGTGTCTTGAAGAAAAATATGTGATGGATTAGGGTCTCTCTAAGTGTGACAGCCAGGTAAACAATATGCGCTAAATCTTTGTCGCACAATAAATGAGTCAGGAGCACCAAAACGTGCCTTTATTCTTTGTTCATGGAAAGGAAAAGAAAAGTCGCGAAGAAGCTCCCTAGGGTGTATCGGACGTGACGCTGTCGCTTTCGATGGAGCTTTTCCACCTCTCGAGTGTCTCCATGCTATTCTGCACCGAGAAGGGATTGCTCCTTCATACATACACTTTATGTATATATAGATATAATAGAGATTCAATGTCAAGAATGAAATCCTCGTGGAAGTGGGAGAACTTAATTGAAAAAAGGATAAAGGACAAGGAAGGATCTTACTTAGCTTCTGGGATATGAAACACGAAAGTCCAAAGGCTGAAAAGTCTAACAAAATTTTACGATATTTTAGCGAGAGATTTAAAAATATATATTTTTTCAGTGATATTTTTTTCTTGATATTAATTGAATTTTTCATTAATCGATTAATAATTATTGATCATTTAAAACTATTTGTTTTTGATTGTAGCAATTTTTATAGTGAGCAAATGTTTCTAATTAAATACGAGTATAGCAATTCATCATAAAAATTCATATTTATTTGTTGTTATTATCAAAAAGTCGAATTTTAAGAAGGATTGCATATTCGTAAAAAAGACAGCGGTCGAGCGCAGAAGAAGAAAAAGAAGAAATAGGGCAACGACTTGGGCCCGAAGGGGAAAAGATCAAGATAAAATAAACGGAGAAGGCCGAGAGGGAATTCGCCTCACTGAAGACGAAGACGAGAGAGTAAAGGGAAAGGGAAATATCTAAAAGAATGAGAGAGATATGGCCGTGACCGCGAGGTATGCCCGGAATGTGGCCCGTCACGGAGCTCGCGAGAGAGGCGAAAGCATGTACACACGCAGACTTTGTATATATGTGTATAAACCGAGAGCTGGACCACTCTTCCCCCACTTTTTCATTCTCAGACTGCGAGAGTCTTCCGTTCTTTCGGTCCAAGTCGATCTCGAGTTCACTTAAATGCAGAGATGAAGAAAGAGAGAGAAGAAAAATCGCAAGACCCAAAGCAAAGGTGCATTGTATTTCTCGTACATACAAAAAATCAAACCTACTTCATATAATTCTCAATGCTTTTGGCATCGCTATATAAAATCTTTTTAACTCGCACGATCAATGCAAAATTTTATATAAATAGAATAAATTTTTAGTATATTTAAAATA